>CAUYLG010057061.1:0-32796 GCA_963573385.1 Cacajao melanocephalus
TTCTCCCCATATTATCCCTCCCAAACTCCCTACCCCCCACTGTCCCTCCCCTATTCCCCTGCAACAGACCTCAGTGTGTGATGCTCCCCTCCCTGTGTCCATGTGTTCTCATTGTTCAACACCCACCTATGAGTGAGAACATGTGGTGTTTGTTTTTCTGTTCTTGTGTCAGTTTGCTGAGAATGACAGTTTCCAGGTTCATCCACGTCCCTACAAAGGACACGAACTCATCGTTTTTTATGGCTGCATAGTATTCCATGGTACTCTTAATCCTTCAGTTTACCGTTTCAGATACAGCAGCCCTTCCTCCTCAGCTCTCCCTAGCCTCCTGTCTGAGTCAGACCTACTGGGCCCACTGGGCCTCCCTCTACCTCTGCCCTGCCCTGCCTCACTGATTGGTTTGTGCTTCTCCTCTATTTGACTCTAGGCTCCTTAAGAGGAGGGCCTCTCTCTATCCATATTTGTATCATTAGCACTTGTCCTTGTGTCTGGCACAGAGTATATCTTCAGTATATATTAATTCAATGATAAACAAAAATAAGCCCTGTCCATGAACATGTTTAGGAGATTGATTCTAAACATTATTACTGCAAGACCAAAAGTGCCAGACACATCAAAACTATAATTAGAAAATTCAGATTTTGAGGGGGCCCCACAAGTCAATAGTGCCCACCTTGTTTTATTCTCAGCACGGGCCAGCTCTGGGTACTCAAAGAGGGGCTCAGGCATCAGCTCCCACACTGCCTGTATCACCAGACTTCAGGCATATCAAAGTTCAGAAAGCTGGAGAAAATTAATGCCATGTTGCACCAGAGACAGCATCAAAATATATTATTCTGTGGACAGTGGACTCTTAAATCATGCCGTATCCATACTGCAAGCCAAATCCATTCTCTCTAGATGGCCTTTAAATGGCGTGAAAAGATCTGTTGTTGTTTCTTTCGAAACCAAGTTATGGTGAGTATTTAATCTCATTTCCACTGTGATAATAATGGGCCAAGCATTTAAATTCTATGTAATAATCTTATTTCTGGTCATACTTAGCACACTACCAAGTTTACAACTCTCTGTTACCCATTATTTCTTGAGTATTAATTAGTGGGGTAATGATTCAGAGTGATCACTGTCACGGAACTAAATTGATATCTCATCTGTAATGTGAAGGACATCTCAAAGGTATCGTGAATATCAGAGAGTTGATGCTGCTAGAATTATTAGCTAGTGAACTTTAATAAAGCTGCCAGCCAAACAGGGAAAGTTCTTAGTTGGCGACAGTCCACGGGGTGGAATCAGAAGCTTACTTACAGAAGACGGGTGTGGAATGACGGTAATGCCGCCCATGTGGTTTACATTTTATGAAATAGACTTAAAATATATGGTTGTGTTTCTTCCAGGGTGAGGGTGGGGCTTGGGTGACTCACTGTGGCTCTTTGTTGCATGAAGGATGGGCGGCTACAGGCTCCTGGTGCTCCCTGCTCCCAGACACCGTGCTATTCCATAGGCTTCCAAGGCATATAGCGCTTTTCCTCCCAAAAGAAGATCCAAGGATCAGAAATCAAGGCAGCCGAATAAGGGTGGCTCAGTGTACCTCCGGGACTGTGGCAGATGCTTCGGAAGGACTGCTGCAGAAGCGTTGTCTTCTGAATGTCTCATAGTGTCACCAAAGCCCCCAGTGCAAGCCAATTGGAGAACAACCTAGAGACTTCACAGCTGTTAATTCGACTCTATTCTCTCTATTCTTCAAACGTTTCCTGAGTACCTACTATATGCCAGGTACCACACCAAGAATAGAAACGTGTTTAAAGAGAGTGTCTAAGAGTTGTAGAGAGAAGCAAAGACATCATTCTTTCCTCAGGATATTTGCAGCCTTCTGCACAGTCCAGCCCCAAACCCAGTGGGCAGGGTCAATGTAGGTCATACTATAGGGGAGAAAAAGTAATTTCTTTTCCTCACCCGTCACAGGTTCTTTGCTGAGACTCCAATGACAAAAGACAGATTAACAAGAGAAAAGCATACACATTTATTTAATATAAATTTTGCATGACAGTGGAGCCTTCAGCAATGAAGAGCCAAAGAAACAGGAAAACCTCCATATTTTTATGCCAAGTTTGATGAGGAAGTGGATGGTTGTGAAGAAGTGGGATTGGACAAAGAAGGTGGTGTCATCTAATGGTAATAAACCAGGGTGGGTCGGGGGAGGTAGCAAGGTCTGTTTGTTCAGATTCTTTTGGCATTTTGGTGTCTTTGAGGATAAGGATGTTCTTTTCCTCCGGGTATAGGTAGGGTACTTCTGGAATGAAGTTTATGACCTGCTTTAGAGGAGGGCACAGAAATCTTTTATGACCCGTGTCAGGGTGAAGGGAGGGTGACGGTGATCTCCCTGCTTCTGTTGTTTCTTCAAATGCCAAGTTACCATATTTTGGAGCAGCGTGACCTGAACCTCGTCAGTACCCAGAAATGAAAGTGTCTTCCCTTGCTTCTCAGAGTTATGAGGTTTTTTTCAGTTGTAAAGCTTAGCTTTAGAAGAGTAAAAAAAAAAAAATGGAACATTACAAACCCCTGCTGCCATTAGCGCTGATGGGCAGAACTGTACATGAGCACAAGGCCTCTGTTTATCAGCCTGAGCAGCTCGCGAGCACCACACGTGGGACTCCTCTGCAGCAAGAGCGCAGAGGAAAGCGGCAAGGACAAGCTGTTTTCAACCACATACTGTTGACGCCAGCGAAACCTGGCTGCCATTAGTACAGAAATCCCACCTGGAGGACAGGAGTTTTTCCAAGACACAGAATCTCACTCTTAAGAGTACGGGGTCTGGAGTCAACTGGCTTTGGTCCAAACCTTGGCTGCAAAACTTTGTTTTTCTGTGCGTGAGTTTCCTCGTCCATAAAGTAGGGGTGCTAAGAGTAGCTCTCCGCTATAGTTTGGATATATTTTGTTTGTTCCCACCAAGTCTCATGTTGGAATTTGATCCCCAGTGTTGGAGGTGGGGCCTAGTGGCAGGTGTTTGAGTCACGGGTTAGAGGGGGCAGATCCCTCATGAATACATTAGTGCCCACCCTGGGGCGGGGCATGAGTGAGTTCTCACTTTCTTTGCCCCCAACAGATCTAGTTGTTAAAAAGGGCCTGGCACCTCTCCTCCTCTCTTCTCCCTCTCTCGCCTTGTGACCTCCGCACGTGTCTGCTCCCCTTCGCTTTCTGCTATGAGTAGAAGCCACCCAAGGCTCTCGCCAGATGCCTAGTCTTGAACTTTTCCAGCAGCCGTCAGACTCATGAGCCAAATAAGCCTTTTTTCTTTATAAATTACCAGGACTTGGTTATTCTTTTACAGCAATACAAAATGGACTGACACTCTCTTATATGGATATTGTGAGGACTAAATAAGTTAGTATATGTGGAGTGCTGAGCACGGTGCTCTGAGCTGAAATGGTCAAGCCCAGCAGCTTGGATGGACAATGAGTGAGGTTGTGTGCTGAAAGCCAGGCAGGGGACTGTCTCCCTGGGTGTCAGATGCTCCCTATCAAATGGGAGCTGCAATAATTGCCTCAGAGGGCTGATGGGGATGTAAAGGAGACCACAACAGTTAAGCACTGAGGCTGAGCAGGTACTTACAAAATCAGTTGTCTCAAACTTGGTTGCATATTAGAATCTCAAGGAGCTTTCTACCATTAGAATCTTCTAAGAAGATTTGTTTTTATGATATATATTATTTATAAATATATATTATTTAAAAATATTATTTTAAAAATGGATGTGATATATATTATTTTAAAATTTTATGATATATATTATATAAAAATAAAAATAATATTTTAAATAAATATTTAAAAATATATACTATTTAAAAATATATATATTATTTTTAAAAATGTATGTTTATTTTGTTTTAAATAATTTTAGAGTTACAGAAAAGTTGCAAAAATAGTACTGAGGGTTCATATACCCTTTATCCAGCTTCCCCTAATGCAGATTTGCATTCCTACAGTCCAATTATCAAAAGTAAGAAATTAGCATCAGTATAATGTTCAGCTAAACTGTAGGCATTATTGAGATTTTACCATTTTCTCCACTATGTCCTTTATCTCCTCCAAGAAAGAATCCAGGTTCCCTTTGCATTTATTTATCAGGTGTCCTTAGTGTCCAAATCCATGGTAGTTCCTCAGGCTTTCCCTGCGTTTCATGACACTTTTGATGAGTACTAATCAGGTATTTCCTAGAATGTTCCTCACTTGGGGTTTATCTGATATTTTCCTGTGCTTATATTGAGATTACACATTACTGGGAAGGATACCACAGAAGCCATAGGCCCTTCTCAGAATCTTATAACAGGAAATATGTCACGTCCATATGTCTTATTACTGGCAATGTTAACCTTAATCACTTGGTTAAGGTGGTGGCTGCTAGGTTTACCCATTGTAAAGCTACTGCTTTTCCCTTTGTCATGAATAAATAAGTTGGGAGATATACTTTAAGGTTATATAGATAACGTATTTCTCCTCATCTTTATCCTCATTAATGTTCCGTTCACTGGTGCATCTTGCCTGCAACAATTACCACATCGTTCTGAGGATGGTTTCCTATTCCCTCATTCTTTCTACATGGCTTTATTGGAATTTTTCTGTAATGAAATGCTGTTTCTTCTCCTCCATTTATTTATTTATTTTTTCAGTTATTTATTGAAATCATCATGGACTCATGGATATTTATTTTATTGGTTTTATAATCCAATACCAACATTGTTTGTTTTGGTTCAAACCTAAGACACTTTCTAAAATACCTGTGCTTGAGTTCCTCTCCAAGTCATTTGAACCAAAGTCTATGGGGGTGGAGCACAGGTATTTCTTTAAAGTTCCCCAAGTGCACTAAAGGTTAGTTCCCTCACTCTCCCCACCTGCTTCCTCTAAAAAGAAAAAAATCTTCTTCACATCATTCTTCAGGGCTTGTTCTCAAACTGGCTGTCAGAGTGTGGATGGCAGGCCGCAGCCCCTTGAGGAACTGGCTCTGTGGTCATCTCCATCCCTGCCTCCCAGCCCAAATATCCTGTCCTTCAGCTCACTAGGCCCACAATGGGAACTTGAGCACCAGAATCTCTTTTACATCTGCTTCCTCGTGCGGAAATTCTGCTGATGATTATTGTAGTTTCACTGTGGTCAGGGTGAAGGAAGAAAAAAGTAGGGCAGCCTTTAGAAAGTCACGTTCAAGAAAAGAACCAAGGAAGTATGACCTTCGGCTAGGAGTGTCTTTCTAAATGGCATAGTGAATTCCAGCTGATGGCAGGCTCACAGCTGGGAGAGGTGTTTCTGCAGTTTCCAGCTCTGCCTTCTGGGTCCCACAAAGCACTTTTTTGCTGCTTGGACAGAGTTTTAACATGTGGAAACAACCCGCTTACGTGAATAACTTATCTTGACACCTCTGAAATCACAGTAACTAAATATGTAAATTTAATTCTCCTTTTAGGAGATCAATGTAGAGTCAGATAAGTTTTTTTCCAAAGAGATGGTCTTCCTGCATAAGGAAATTGATCCTATAGCATCTTTAGCTGGTTTCCAATTACCCTCTACTCCTACGTGCAAAATCAATCTCACGATATTTTTAGAAACCTGTTTCTTTAGTCAGATTGATGCCAATAAAATGTCCAAAAGTTAGATGAATCTGATTTAAAACCTGATTTGTGATGGAATAAAAGCTTAACCCCAAGTATACCATGGCAATGTGAACTTGGCATGGCTCCCCCAAATTATGCCATATGAATATGGGAAGATTCGTCTCACAGACTTTTAGTTTTTTCTTCATGATAGTCAGCTCCAACCTGAATTTTTCTTAGCATGCATTTTCTGTATTGAAAATGCCTTCTATTAAAATTTTAATGGGATTCCAATTTCTAGGGTAAGTAAAGTAATAAAATCTGCAATAACTAGACAAGAAAGGATCCAGTGTTTCACTGTAGAACATAGAGATACTTCCAAGGCAGGCATATTAGAGATGCAAAGTGTTAATTCAGCATAGCATCCAAGCCAAGATAAGGGATGTTCAGATGCTGCATGACAAAAATAAATCTCTCTTCCTGGAAGAACTTTAACCTAAGAGGAGAAACAGCTCAAAGGTTTATTGTTGTCAGAGCCACAAACATGACACCCCTCTTGATAAAAGACTTCGATCCCTGACCCCAGTAAAGTTGCTACTCTAAAAGCCATTTGTGTATTGATCTCCTCTGAAGAAAACAAACAGGTATCTAGCAGGATGTGCATCCTTGGGAAACCAAGTTATTATATTTAGAGAAGAGCCCGAGTGACCAAAATGGGAACCCTAGGGCATCAGGCTCTGAAAGGTGATTTGCAAGATGCTGAGAAGCCTGGGCCTTTTCTCTTCTTACTCTCTGCAACAAGGCCAGTTGCTGAGCACAGCTCAAATTAGGAAAGTACATCTGCCAGGAAACCTTGACTAATCTTACCATTCATTCTTCAAAAGACAGAAGAGGTGGGGTAGACTGGCCTATTGTAGAAACCAGTCTGAGACCAAGACTCTTTCGTGAGTAAATATTTTGTTAACCCTAAAACAAAGGCACCTACCACCCCCACATGTTAGCCCTGTGCATGCCACCTTGAAGAAATGAGCCAGTATTTCCTGTTTAAAGCTGAGACAGAGAGATAGAGGCAGAAAAACACTATGAGACTCTCAGGTTACCAAGCAAAGACTGAGGATGTAGAGTTTCTGGACTAAAAGACGGTAGACCTTGAGTGCATAAGCCATCTGAACCACCAAAAAAATAAAAAAAAATTGTGGCCTCTTGTTTGCTGTCTTCCTTTTTCTCCCATAGGTTGAAACTAGGATCAACAACTTTCCATACCTGTTAGGGACAAGCCACCTCAGAAAACCCGCTGGGCTTAAGCTGACCCCTTCTGATTGCTCTGCAGCTGCATTCCTGAACCCTACCTAGGCGCCACAGAAAGGCTGCCAGATGTGCTACAAAGAAGCAAAGCCTGATTACAGCATCTGGGCAGGTCGGGCAACTCGAGGGAGGACAGGGAAAACAAATGTTTGTTATCCATACTTGTAAATTCCTATTTGACACGTTCTGTAAAAAATCCTGGTTTCTCTCTCTTTTTTTAAAAACTGCTGCCACAAAAGTCACAGGATGATGTATTGTAAATCTCTTACAAGTTGACAAACTATCTTTGTGCCTGTTACCAGCGGATAGATGACCTCAGTCTTGAAACTCCCTTATGCCCCCCTCACCCCATATAAACCCCTCGTTTTGTAAGCTCGGGGCTGCCTCCTCTGATTGTTACGGAGCAGCTGGGCAGGTTAATAAAACTTACTTGCCTGACTTTGGGTCTATTCTCCTTTCTCTCAGCTACCCTTACAATACCCAGAGAAGAAAATATCTTTAGAAGTTTGCTGTTTAGCTGCTAATTCCATATAAATTTCTTTCACCAACAGAATTTTAAAAATTATTTATTGAGCACCTACCAGGCATTGTTCTAGGAATAAGACAAAGCACTATCCTCATGAACAGCCAATAAACAAGTAAACAACAAGAATTTCAGAGAGCAATTGATGCTATAAAAGAAAATGAATTCAAGTGAGATGAAGTGAGGGGAGCAAGTGTCAGGTAAGACCTCTCAGAAAAGGATGTTATTTGAGCTGATACCCAATGGTGAGGAGTGAACACAGAGAGAGTATTCCAGACAAGCGACCACCATCAAGTGCAAGGGCCCTGAGGTAGGGATGAGCTTGGTAGAGTTGACCAGAAAGGCCAGTTTGGTGGGAACACAGGGAACAAGGCTGGATGGATTAGGAGAGGACTCGGAAGAGGAGCCACATCATATTGCACCCCAGAGGCCATGCTCTCTGTGTAACTGGAAGCCTCTGGAGGGCTTGGGGTTGGAGTGGGGAATGGGAGTAACGTATTTTGTTTTGGTAATATCTCTGCAGCTGCTTGTGATAAATAGACTGTAAGAAGAGTGGAAACAATACTATTGTTGTTACTTATTAATATGTAAGATCTAAATCTGGGGAGACTGAACATTCTGCAGCTCATTTTCAATCTCTTTGATGAAAATGATGGCCACTGATTTTATTTCACAACCTCAAAACCTCTCCACTTCCTTATTGTGTAATCAAAAAAATCATTTGTTGAAACTCATTTAACTAGAAAATACACTTTATGTTTATCAACTTATTTAAGATAACATCTTACCTCAATCAGTTAAAGGGAATTTTTTTTTTTTTTTGCTTTAATCAGTTATCTCAATTTCCTCCTACAGGGATCCCAATCACCCTTCAGTACCTTATCATTATTATGAACCTTTTGGACCTGATGAATGTACAATGTACCTCTCCCATGAACGAGGACGCAAGGGCAGTCATCACCGCTTTATCACAGAGAAACGAGTCTTTAAGAACTGGGCACGGACATTCAATATTCACTTTTTTCAACCAGACTGGAAACCAGAATCACTTGCTATAAATCATCCAGAGAATAAACCTGTGGTCTAAGGAATAAGCGTGCCAGACTGTAATCCCAGGTATTCACTGCATCAGACACCAAGACCCTGAACTTCCTGAGCCACGAGACAGGAAAGGGTAATAGAACTGGCAGCAGCAAACAGCTTCACTCCTCGGGAAGTACCATGGACAGATGCCTGCCAGGCGTGACAAAGCAGTGCAGTTGGATTGCAAGGAAAAATTCCAGAAGTAATGCATTCTAATGAGTGGTGTTACCTTAGGAGCCGAACACTCAATTCAGTTATAGCACGATGGCTAAAAACATTTTGGATTTCTTCGTATTGCCTTTGAAACCGCAACATAAGCAACTCAACAATATTAGTTGCATTCCTTTATAGAAATACCGTGTCAAAGACGTTTTTCTATCAAGCTGTATTCTTTCCTGATCTATAACCTTTGTCATCTGTTAGACTGTGTGTGTGTGTGATTTGTAAAATGCAGCCTGAAACTATGGACTATTTCTGAAGAGCACATCTCCACTGACTTTCATAAAGCAAATGTCCAATATTTATTTATTGAGAGTTTTTTAGTGCAATCTAGGCCAGTATTTTTATAGATTATGATTATGCGGCAATTTATCCTTCCTAACTCTTTAATCCTGAATGATGGTTGGAAATGGCCTAGAATTGGGTTGACAAGTTACTCTGTTCACAATGCTCATTGTTAGCATGCAGTTGGTATTTGACTTGGAAATGTTGTGTTGTATTTTTTGAACCCCTAGGCTTCAGGAAAACTGCTCTTTTATAGAAAGAATAGAGAAAACATTTTCCAATGTGCAGAAATGTTCCAAAAGGACAAAATTGAAAACCAAAAATTCTGTTATTAAAACAAAAAGAAAGCTAACGAGAAATTTAAAGACCGTTTTCTTTAGTAATAATTTATGTAAGTATCCCCTCTTAAGCCCTAGTTTCCTCTTGGCAGAATGATATCAGTGTACCAGATGACCTCTTAGGTTTCATCCCAAATCTAAACTTCTGGCCTCTTGTTGATCCATTTGAAGACTGTGCACTTGGAGTGATGGGGCACCAACAGTAGCAGGAACCTTATTTTGGGGGCCTTATCGACACTCATATTACTTATCTCTCTCTTGTGGTTAAAAATACTCTTCTTCCTGGGTCTGAATGGGCTAAAATCTACCCCCTGCTTCCCTCGAAGCATCACCATCCACCTCTTCCCTGGCCTCTCAACACACCAACACAGGCTACACACACACACACAAGACATATTTCCAAGGGGTTCCCTGGCTACAAGAGAAAAGAACTGCCCTTTTGTGAGGAAAAGAGACTACAAGGAGATGCCCTATCAATTCAACTCATTTATCCTATGAACTGTTTAGACTCACTACATATCTTCTTAGATTATATTCATTACCATTCTCTGGTCTGAAGGAGTAGAAAGGACTTATTTTATTCACAGCCAAGATAAATTTGTATTATAGATTTTTATTTAAACAAGCAATATTGTTATAGATATACTAGTGTTTTCTTTACACGTTACTTAGAAGGCATCAGGTTCTCTAATGCCAAATTTGAAGGCACCAGCAAATATTATGTATGAAGACTGACATTGTTCTACAGACATGACCTGGCCATTACCACTTCTTTTCCCTTTTCTTAATTAGTAATATTTCACTTCCTTACACTAACTAGTACTACTAATTATATGGACTACTGTTGTTAAAATGCAAACACCATCAGGGTTCTCACGGAGCAAAAACAAAGTCGGTACTGTTGTGTGCGGCTTGGCCTGTTAAAAGCTGGTAGGATTGAAATGGCTGTCCCAAACATACTGGAATATGTTCTTTAAGTTTTCTTACCGTTTTTAAAGGGGCTATGAATTTTATTTCAACACATTGTCTTCCACAGTATGGACTCTGAACACGTCGTGTTTTATCAACATAGGAAAAAGGATATTAGTTGTATACGGTTTACTTATAGGCCCCCTTTATGATCACTTGAAGAGATTATGTTCCTCAGACATAAGTGGCTCCTCTGACAACTTCTATATTTATGAAAAATTGGAAAGGAATAGTTTAGACATGCAAGAATGTAATTATATTGCCTCACCTAATAATATCTTACGTGTCTGTGTATCTTCACATTTTAGATTTTCTCTAAAAAAAAAAAAAAGAAGCCATCATGGTAACTGCATCTTCTTTGTAACTTCTTCCTCTCAAATACTCAAAAGAATGAAAAGAAACCAAATTCTGAAAATCCTGGCTTCACTGGGAAATGTTTTAAGTCTACATGTAGCTAGGATATGTGATTTCATATTTTTAAAAAATGTGGTGTAAATAAGTGTAAAAAATTACCACTTGCAAAGTGGTTTTATTACAGCATTAAAGAAAATGACTAGAAATCTGATAGATTGTGCTGATGAACCTGGTTGTGGGCAATTGAATTCTTGTCTTGCCACTATCATTTCATGACTGTCAGTCTTAACACCATTCAACATCATTAAATATAAACTCTGATATAAAAGATGACTGCAGAACCATGTTTATAGACCTCGGTGATTTCAGTACCTGATTGTGTCTGAAGCCTAAGTCATACTCGTTATGTTACATACCTTTTTCTTCTCTCCCAGCTGTGTCATCAGCTTCCTCCTAGCTTTTAAGACCACAGTAATATAATACCACAGCTGGCCGATCCATGGCTTCTGTTATTTCAACGCAAGAACACTTGGCAGAGGCCATTACAATAGATAGCCATTATGGGCAAAGATACAGGAATTTGCAAACAAAATCAATCACTTCAAATGGCCCATAAAAAGAGAAATCTCGGATTTAATATTCTACAGTAAATATTCACCCAAGAAAGCATACATTAAAAGAACATTAGGAGGTAAATATTCAGCATGCTGCGTGGGGACTTAGCTGTGTGATTTCTATTACCGTTAATGGGCGTTTGGCAACTAAGTCCCTGTGCTTCTCCAACCCTGGTGTGTACTCCTAAGGGCTACACATAAAACCTGAGCAATTCAGGGACTTCTGAGGTCATCAGATTTCAGAGTAAGATCTTTTCTTTAAAAAATAAATAAATAAATGAAAGCAAAACACAAAGTACTGTACCTAAAAGAGAAATTTGTGTGGTCCCTCACAGATTTGTGTATCCTTTGTTTTCTGAAGTTCTCTCCATTACTGATCTATTTGAATTACATGAGAATGGAGAGAAATAATCTCATTTTGAAATAAAAACTCCCCTCAAAACTCAAAATTATTGACTTAGAAGATAATTAATGCTAAGTAAAAATAGAAGGAGAAAGTTGAAATTGCTAGGATTAAGATAGGATTATTTAAATGCATACACACCCAGTCAGTAGCTGCCTAAATATTTGCCCCTGTGTAAGAGCAACCTCATTTCAGAAATATACCCTGGATTCCACCAGGATGATTTTTCGAATTGTTCAATAAACCTACTCTGAGAGAAAGGTCCGTGTTCCTATTCTGTCTCTGCAGTGTTAGGAGGTGATGTTAACACTCTACATGTTTTATATCTGACCCAATCATTTCTTCCATTCTCATTGCTTCTCTTTTGAACCTCATTGTGTCTCTCTGCTGTCATTTTCTCCCAATTGTCTTATTTTGTCTACAGTGTGCTCTTAAACCGGCAGGCTTTGGGGCTGTTAAGGTCTTCTTTGTAGGTTTTTAAACTAAAGGTCTATCTAGGGAGCAAATTTGGAGTAGGTCCTACCAGAGTAATGACCATGGTAGGTGGGAGTATATCTCGCTACCAGACAAGGTACTTCAGAAGTACCATCCCAGTTTACCCTGGGCCATATGGGACAGGAAGAAGAGGGGGCTCCAAGACACAGACTTCAGTGCTAAAATCAGGGCAGCCCTGGGCACCAGGAGAGTAGGTCACCCTATCAGAAGGCCACCTCAAAGAGATTTATAATAATAAGTCCTGGGAGGCAGGATGTGTGGACCAATTGCCTAGGTGTTAGCACATACCAGAAGGTACTTTGGAATAGAAAGAGGTGAGAGTAGTGTCTCAAGGCTTAAAAATGAACAAATGTAACCCCTCTTTTCTAGCTCACTCATCCCATCTTCTCAGGGTATTAAAATGCAAATGCAAAAAAGCTGAAACCCCGTTTCTTTCTACTCAGTGCCCTAATATTATATACTACCTTAAATTGTCCTTTCTCTTTTTGTGTATGTGTCCTGTTAGTCTAATTAGATTGTAAGCTCCTTGAGGGCAGAGACTCTTTCTCCTTTGTCTCTGTAGCCCATACCTAGCATAGTGCCTTGCACACAATAGGCACTCAATAAATGTCTGTTGTTGATGATGACCTCTTAATTTTGACCCATTGGATTGGTAATTGGGTATAAACACATCCTTTTATTTTAAAAGTACAAGAAATGTAATATGTTTTGATATAGCAAAATTTTAAGTGGATTTGTATAGGGTTAGTTCTTAAACCTATAATGTTTTTAATCAACAGAGCTGACCTAGATTTCGGTAGGATAATACTGCTGAATTCATTAGGTTTGCTAATCCTGGCTGTACCGAGCACACAGGTGAAGTAAAGTTCAGCAAGCTTTGTGTTTTCATTGTTAGTGAACTCCTCTTAGCACAAATTAAATTTAATATTGACAAATGCTATACCATCTGCAGAAAGGCGGAAGAACAGCTTGGACTCCAACTTTCTGTGGTTCGGTGACAAAACGAAGGCTAAAATGAGACAGGTTATAACCTGCTTTAAACTTGACAGCTTTCTAAAGCTGCTGGGAATCCAACTGGTGGTTATCAAAGGTCTATAAAAATTAAGTATACATTTATCTTAAAAACAAAATGAAACAAACAAACAAAAAGAAATTCTGTTTCCAGGAAGCAGATCTGAAATGGTTTCATCTCTACCAGAATGTGAAGGGAAAGGAGAACCCTTGGGAAAACCTGTCCTCAGGCAGAGCATCTCAGGCTTCTGAATCACCACCTGGCCAGCACCTACTGCTCAGTTATCTCCCAGCTGCAGGAGAGGGCAATAGGCAGGCAGTAAAGGTGAGTCAGCTGCCACATTTACTTCTACAAAGGACCGTATCATTACCTTCTTGAACATGTGGCTATTCTAGAATTCCTCTTTCACCATCCACTCTTCCATATACTTATTTACATGTGTGATCTCAATTTCATTTTTTAAAGCATAGGAAAAGGGCTAGAAGATACTACATTAAACTGAGATAAGTGTTTATTTCTAAATGGAGAGGATCACAGATTTTCTAGCATTTTTCAAAATGTGCATTATAATCACACAATGTTATTTCATAAAATTGTAAGAATGTCTTTGCTCACAACATAAGTTATCTCAAAGGTTAGTGTCTTTAGTTCTTTACCCAGTGACTAGCTCTTTAATTTCAGAACCAAATATAGGAAATTCATAAGATTGAGTCAAATTTTTTACAATTATACTCTGTCTACTGAATATTTTCTGTGTTTTGCACAATGTCCTTTGTGACATATATTTCACTGTAATCCTATTATCCCATCTTGCAGACAAGCAAACTGAAACTAACAGAAGTTGTGTATCTGGCCCCCCGGGTGATGAAGATAAGAACAGACACACAGCGTGTCTTCTATCAAGCATTCTTCTACATGCTTCACATATATAAATGCATTTAGTCCTCACAATAACCCCATGACACAGGTTCTTTAATCATTCCCCTTTACAGATACAAAAATTGAGGTACAAGGCACTTCGGTAACTCGCCCAAGGTCGTGCCTCCATTAAGTGGGAAAGGCAGGTTAGAAGCCAAAGGGACTGTCTATGGAGTGTGTTCTTTGTCATCATGTACTTCTTGGCAGAAATTTAATCCTACAGGCAACAATTTCCATTCGAATATTCATTATATAATATTTGATACATACCAAATAATGTGATGAATGTGTAAATTATGAAGCAAACATAAAAAGAACATTATCACTATTTTTGAAGCTACCTAAGTACTCTTTCTATTGTCTTGAATTTTTTAACCATTTTCTTGCTTTCTAAATTGTTTATTACATACAGATATACATATAAATACTATACCATTTAGTTTTGCATATTTATATACATTATAATCCTGTTAAAATGTTGTATATGTCTTCTGAAACTTGCTTTTTCCCAAGATTTATCCATATCCTTTGCATATATATAACTCTAGTTTATTTTCACTACTGTATAATGCCATCATGTGAATATACCATAATTTACTTTTATTCATTCTTTCAGTGAATATTTGGGTTTTCTGCTTGTTACTAATATGTACAATGCTTGTATGAATGTTCTTAGAAAATTCTAATACATGTGTGCAAGAATTTTTTAGAGTGCATAGCTAGGAATCAAATTGCTGGGCTGTAGAGTAAAATGTTCACATGTGCTTGATATTGCCAAGTTGTTTCCCAAAATGGTTGGACATTTTATACTCCTGACAGTAGTTGTCCACATCCTTGCCAACACCTGGTATTTCCAGACTGTAAATTTTTGGCCAGCTTGGTGGATATAAATTATATCTCATTATGATCTTTACGTATATTTCCCTTATTCCTTATCTAGTTTAGCATTTTTTCTTATTGTTAATTCTCCATGAGTGTTACATCATCTGTGAAAAATGGCTATTCATCCTCGTTCACTCTTCTCCTGGGTTACTTCACTTTTTCTTCTTAGCATATTCTTGATACTATTTTTGTTGATTGTATGTGTTATAAGTATCCTCTTCCAATTTGTGGCTTGTCTTTTCTTTTTCTCTATGGTGCCTTTCAAGGAACAAAAGTTTTACATTGTATCGTTTATATCAATTTCATGTTTTCTATCTTATATCATTAGAGCTTCTTGTTGCTTATTTAATAAATCTTCTACTATTTTAATCATTAACTATTTTCCTATATCTTATCCTAAAAATTTCAAAGGTTTCGTCTTTCACATGGCAGTTATGGATTTATTTTCTTATATGATGTGAGGTAGCACCACTTTTGTTTTTATATAGACACCAATAGTCCCAGCCAGCACAATTTACTGAAGAATTTGTTTTCCCTAGTGATTTGCAATCAAATTTTCAAATATGTGGGAATTTATTTCTGCTCTCTGTAATCTGTTCAATTCTAATCAAATTGACTATCTCTTTTCTAATAAAAATCAAGGTCTTAGTTGCTATAACTTTATAAATCTTAATACCTTGTAGAACAGCTCACTGCAACCTCCGCCTCCTGGGTTCAACCTCTTATCTCCTGGATTCAAGCGATTCTGCTTCAGTCTCCCAAGTAGCTGGGATTACAGGTGCCCGCCACACCACCTGGCTAATTTTTTGTATTTTTAGTAGAAACAGAGTTTCACCATGTTAGCCTGGCTGGTCTCAAACTCCTGACACCAGGTGATGTGCCCACCTTTGCCTCCCACAATGCTCGGATTACAGGCATGAGCCACCACGCCCAGCCTATGTGGTATATTTTTATATCCAACTTCTTTCCATCAAAATTATGTTTGTAAGGTTTATTCCCATCAATAGTTCTTTCATTGCTGTGTAGTATCACATTGCATTAGAATTACTGATCTAATATTGATGCTTTTTTGGTTTGCTTTCATTTTAGGGCTACTATGAATGCAGTTGTTATAAACATTCTTAAACATGTATTTTGGTGGACTGTCTTGGCCCATTTGGACTGCTATAATCCTATTTTTTTTTTTTTTGCATTAGAAAAAAAAAACACTTATGTTGTAGTATCCTTTCTACTTATTATTACATTTGAAGGCTTTTTTTTAAAAGGATTTCTTACAAAAGTTTTCACGAGATAGTTTGGTCTGTAATTTTTCTTGCTCGTATTAACTTTTTTAGGTTTTGATATCAAGGTTATGCTAGTGTCATTAATGGATTAGAAAGAGTTTCCTCTTTTTCTATTTTCTACAGGAGTTTGTGTAATGTTGGTATTATTTTTTCCTTGAGTGTTCAAAGTAATTAAAGCCATTCGAAGCTGTAATTTTCTGTGTGAAGAGATTTTTAATTATAGATTCAATATCTTTAATAAGTACAGAGTAGATTTTCTATTTCCACTTCTGTCAATTTTGATGAATTGTGTTTTTAAATAAATTTGTCCATTTCATCTAAATGAAATAAAGTTGTTTGTAATATTCTTATTCTTTTGTTAATTTCTGTGGGATAGCTTGTATATCTTTTCTTCTTTCCTGATAGTGGTTCTCTCTCTCTCTCTCTCTCTCTCTCTCTCTGTCTTAGTGTTTCCCTCCTCCTCTCATTGGAATTAATTTGCTGTACTTGTTCTAGCTTCTTGAGGTGGAAGTTTAGGTCTATGATTTTTTTCATTCTTCCTAATATATGACTCTAAAGCTATAAATTTTTCTCTAAATTCTGATTTAGCTACATCTCACAAGTTTTGAGATGTTGAATCTTCATTAACATTCACTTCAAAATATCTTAAAATTTCCCTTGTGTTTCTCTTTATGTATGAGTTATTCAGATATATGTTGCTTAATTTTTAAATATTTTGGCATTTTCTAGAAATGTTTTAGATAATTTTTAACTCTGTTCCATTGTGGTCAAACATCACAGTACTACTCTGGCAAATAATAATCAAATTATAATCTGTATTATTTCCATTCTTTTTTCTGAATTTTATTTAGACTTTTTTTAATGGTCCACAATGTTGTCTATTTTGATGAATATCCCATGTGTTCTTAAAAAATGTGTATTTTACTATAGTTGTGGATAGTAATCTTTACGTGTCAATTAAGTTAAGTTGATTACTAACGTTGTCCAAATATTTTTTATACTTAACTGATTTTGTTGTCTGTTCCTTCAGTTACTGAGGAGAATATATGGAAACCTATTTCTCTGTGAATTTCTGTATTTCTTCTTTTAGTCTGACTTTTGCCTTGCAAATGTGTTGTTAGGTGCATACATATTTAGGATTGTTATACCTTCCTTTAGAAGTGATCTTTTTGCCATTGTAAAATGTATCTCATTATCTTTGGTGATGCTGCACTCCTTAAATCCTATTTAGCCTGGCACTGGTCTAGCTACAGTCGTTTTTATTCATGTTTGTATGTTTATATCCTCTTCTACCCTCTTACGTTTTTTAAAATTTTGATTGTCTTGTGTTCTTTCATTTAAATTGTTTCTCTTAAAACAGCAGTAATTTACTTTTTTTTTATCCAGTCTGATGCAGGATATTTTTACTGAACATTGCATTTTACTTTGACAGGTTTTTTTCTTCAGCACTTGATGTCATTCCATTATCTTCTTGTTTCCATAATTTCCATTTTATTGTAAACATATTTATATACACACATATATACATGTCTGTATTTATACATATAAGTACATCTGCACTATACACACACACACACACACACACACACACACACATACATGTACAGAGAGAGAGAGAGAGACGTTCTATCAGTTTTGTTTCTCTGAAAAATCTTTACTAATACAGGTGATGTCTTAGGTTTCCGCATTGTCAAGTTTCTGTTTTCCCTTTTTTAATTGTTAAGAATCTTGCAGGTTGATAATTTGAAAATATCCTGTTTTCATCATACTTTCACTCACTAATGTGAGCATCCATTGATGATCCTTGCTTCAACAACTATTACTGTGGTGTTTACCAAATAGTGATTTTTTTTAATTTTCATAATGTATTCTATATTTTGTCTGGAATTTGGAGTTGTACTGTAGGGGAGAATCACCTCTTTTCCCCAGTTATTCAGATATTTTAAATTTCCAAATATATAGGACTTCATTAATCTTTTTATGTTGATAGCTAACTTAATTGCTTGTGGTTAGAGAATATGGTCAGCATTATGTTGTTTTAAATATTTGAGACTCATTTTATGTAGCACATTGTCACATTGTGCAAGTGTTTCTTGTGTACTTGAGAATGTGTATTTCTCTCTAATATTGGGGCCCAATTTTCCATAATACACACATTCCATCAAGCTTGCTAATTGTGTTGTTCAGATATTTTATATTTTTACTAATTTTAATTGATTAGGTCAAACAATAATAGAGAAGCGTTTTTTGCTTACCCAATATGATACTGAATTTGTCACTTTTCCTCTATAAATCTACAAATGTTTTTGCTTTAGTTATTCTGAGGTGTATGCAAGTTTTTCATCATTTTGAAGTTAGTTTTTATCATTTGGTATTAACCACTTGTATTCCTAATAACACTTTTACCTTAAAGTCTGTATTTTTTTGTCATTAATATAGCTGAATGCTCTTTTTGTTACTGTTTTCTATGAATATCTTTTAAAATTTTTTTTTTACTTTTAATCTTTTGTGCCCTTATATTTTAGGTATTTCTTAAAAACAACATAATCTTTTTATTTTCTGAAATCTGACAATCTCTGTCTTTTATTAGAAAGTTAACTTCATTTCCAATTTGAGGAATTAACAATCTATTTAGACTTATTACTATAATCCTATTTTGTAATTTTCATTCATTCATTCTTCTAAGCCTTTATCTCCTTTATTGCCCATTTCTTCTAATTGGTCATGTTTATTGTTATCCCACTTTTCTTTTTCTGTAATTGGGATGTTATATACTTTTTCTGCTAATGGTTACTCTTATCATTAAAAAAAAGTCAACTTTTATCATATATTCTTAACAACTTTAGAAATTCTATGATCAATATCTTCAAATTCCCCCTCCCTGCCTGAATAATCAAGAATTTTAGAATCCTCTAATTCTCAATGATATTCTTTCTACACAGTGAATTTTATACACCTCTTTTTCAGTTCCACAAATTAGAAATTAGTTTAATTTCATACACATTTTTATATTACTTCAATTTTATTACTTCAATTTATACTTGTTTACTTGTTTTTGCTCTCCATTCCTTTTTGCATATCAGAATTTTTCACTGTTTTTTTCTGTTGTTCTTAAATTCTTTAGAGGCTCCATTGAAGAAGATTTATTTGTGGGGAAACTATCATATTTGTATGCATGACAATGTCTTTATTCCACCCTTGCCTTGCTTTTCTGGATACACAATTCTAGGTTAATAGCAATTTTCTCTCACCTGTTTAAAGATATTGTTCAACTATCTCCTGATTTATGTCACTG
Source organism: Cacajao melanocephalus (assembly GCA_963573385.1). NCBI lineage: Eukaryota > Metazoa > Chordata > Mammalia > Primates > Pitheciidae > Cacajao > Cacajao melanocephalus. The sequence goes on from CAUYLG010057061.1 coordinate 19,560, forward strand.
TTAAAAAGTCTTCTGCCATTGCTTTATTATTCCTTTGTACAGTCTCTGGCTGCTTGTATGATCTTGTCTATCTTCGGAGTTCTAAAGTTTCACTACAATATGTCTAGATAAGGATTTTCTTTATTCTGCTAGTTATATAGGTTACCTCCTACATCTGCAGAGTGACATCTTTTGTTATCTCTGGAAAACCTTTAAACATGATCTCTTCACCTATTGCTTCTCGTATATTACCTCTAGTCTCCCTTTTAGGACTCAAGTTAGATACATATTAGATCTTCGGTTCTATCCTCCATGTTCTTAATCATTTTTCCATGTTTTTCATCTCCCTATCTTTTGTGTTACATCCTAGGTCATTTGTTCAATTCTATTTCCCAGTTTGTTCATTTTCTCTTACCTGGTCTAAGCTATGATTTAATTCACTCCAACACAGACCATCTGACCAATTCAAAGCAATACCCTTTGGCCCAAACCTGTATTTCTGTTAATACATTTTTTAGGAAGCAACATTCCTTTGTAGGCTCCTCGTCAGACATGTATCTGTATAATCTATGTAAAAATCACAAAATACCAAAGGAAATATACCAGCATAAGGGAGATTCAACAGAAATAACAAGCAACAATTTAGAAATTTGAATTATTTATCAGATATAGAATATAAAATAATTACATATGGAATATTTTTAAAAAATGAATTTTTAAAAGAGCAAGTTGTCATAGTATCAGCTGCAATTCCTGATAGCATCTTGGTCAGTTTGGGCTTCTGTAACAAATTACCATAGATTGGGTGGTGAAAGAACAAGCATTTATTTCTCACAGTTCTGAAGACTGGGAAGTCCAAGGTCACTAGTGCTGGCAGATCAGTGTCTTGTGAGGGCCTGCTTCCTGGTTTGGGGATGTCATCTTCCTAGTTGAATCCCAAGTTTCCTCCTCTTTTTAAAAGGGTATTGATCCCATTCGCTTGGGCTCCACCCTCATGACCTAATTATCTCTCAAAGGCCCCACCTCCAAATATCATCACATTGGGGAACAGGCTTCAACATGGGAATTTTGGGGGTGGGAGTGCACAAACATTCAGCTCATAGCAGCATCTACTTATAACCCTGTATATTAAACCATAGCAACCTCAGCAGAAAAACAATCAGCCTACATAAAGAACTTAACATTTATCTACGTTAACTTTAATAGTGCTGGTGTCAGCTTGTCAAAATAATTTTAATTCTGACATCTCTTAGACATCTAATCCCTCATGGTTTGTGCCAAGTGTAAAGTTGCTAAGCATATTATTAGAGGATGGTAGTCCAGCCACAGAGTCCCTGCAGGATTAATAAAAAGCTGCTAATTTGGATATGACTGATCTACCTGGTATCTGTTGCTTGATCCAAAGAATATTTCACTTTATTTTATAAGAATGCAGTGGAAGGCTTTAGCAAATGTTTTGCTGAAATACGTTTTCTGACTGTATCATCCCCCTTTCCTGTCACCAGCGTAAAGAGAAAATCAAGTTGGTCCCTGGTGAGAGCTGTATTCCTTCTTGTAAGTTTTTGCTTCAAATGTAGAATTTTCAAAGCCCTTTTTGGTGAGTTTTCCTTCATTTACAGCATGATCCTTTCCTGCAGTTATTCTACTATGATTTCAGCTTCCTCTTTTCTTGGACCATGTTACAACCATATTCTTCCATCTCTGGTGTCCACATGTTAGCTTTCTTCCTTTCCTGGATTTCAGATGTATGAGTCTCATTTTAGCTGGCCTAGCATTTTAATAACATGTTGTCTCCATTAAAATGAGACAAGATGTTGGAAGGATTACCTCGATTTTTCTCATGCCCTGCTGTATTAGTCAGTTCTCACATTGCTAATAAAGACATACTTGAGACTGCGTAATTTCTAAAGGAAAAGAAGTTTAATGGACTCACAGTTCCATATGGCTGAGGAGGCCTCACAATCACAGTGAAAGGCAAAGGAGGAGCAAAGGCATGTCTTACATGGCAGCGGGCAAGAGAGAAATGCCAACAAAAGCAGGGAAAACCCCTTATAAAACCATCAGATCTCATGAGAATTCACTCACTATCATGAGAACAGCAGCATGGGGGTAACCACCCCCATGATTCAATTACCTCCCACTGGGTCCCTCCCCCAACACATGGGGATTATGGGAACCACAATTCAAGGTGAGATTTGGGTGGGGACACAGCCAAACCATATCACCTGCCTTTTCACTACCAGTACTTGTCATTCTTTGAGTTTGTAACAAGATATGGATTTGACTGTTTGTTACCAAATGGGCCATCCAGCTAATAGGCCCTTCATGAGACTAGAGCTCTTTTTTCACCAAATGCAAGCTCTTGAAGGAGAGGCATCACTAGCCAGGCTCACTCACAGGGTGAGAGAAGACCATACTAAACTGGCAAGAGATTTCACTGGCAAGAGACTTGTGCCCACCATATGCCAAATTGGGGTGTTAGTCCTCTGAAGAAATTTTTGGATTTCTGCCAAGTATTTTCAGCATAGACGATATTGTCAGTAGCAGCAGATTTCACTCAGGAGGCAGGACTAAAATTGAAGGTAAGCAGACAGAAGCAAGCACAGACAGAGGAGGAAAACTCTAAGGGATTCAGAAGACAGTTTGGAAATAAAACTAGAAATCTAGGTAGTGATGAAATTATTGTGGACCTTGAATTCCAAGCTGAAGAGTGTGGACTTGGTGACATTTGCAGGGTATCACTGAAGTTCATTAAGCATGGCAGTTACATGAATAAAACAATGCTTTATGAGATTTCTAGGAATATTAAAACTGTTATTTTAAAGAAATACATCAAAAATGGCTTCAAGTATAAATGTTTCAATTTCTTTAAATTACTCCGTGTTCTCAGCATAAGTGTCTCTAATGTAGGAGAGAAACGAATTTTGCTTGACTTATTTCAGTAATAATAAACTTGTATCTTTAACACCAGATGTCTTTCACTATAGATTACCCATTATTCTTGCATGTGTGCATGTATGCGTGTGTGTGTGTGTGTGTGTATGTGTACAATTTATTCTGTCTATAAAAGGCTTCTTCATTGAACAGGTGTCAAAACTGTTGAGCTTATGCTGGCACACAAATGAAGAAGTGACATAGCAACAGACAGAAAAGGGAGCCCTAGTTGTCTGACTCAACTCCAAGGGGAAAAGTCACTGCAAGCAGAGAGCAGGTAGAAGCTGTATGCTCTAGTGCAGCAAAAGCCCTATAAACCAGCCCATCTCACGAGGCCACTCCATCCTCCATTCCCAGCTGTGTGACTCTCAGTGACTTTGCTAAACCTGTTTTCTGTAAAACTGGGTTTCCTCCTAACATTTCCATTGTACAGCATTGTAGTAAAAATTAAATAAGCTTTGGGAGACTGAGGCACGAAGATTACTTGAGGCCAGGAGTTCAAGAGAAGCCTGAGCAACATAGTGAGACCCTGTTTCTATAAAAATGCACGTTTTAAAATTAGCCTGGGGTGGTGGTGCATACTTTTAGTCCCAGTTACTCAAAAGGCTGAGGTCGGGGGCATGGCTTGAACATAGGAGTTTGAGGTTATGGTGAGCTATGATCACAATCCAGCCTAGGCAACAGAGCAAGACCTTATCTTTTTAAAACAAAATTAAGTAAGAATATATAAAAATCTGTGTAAACTCCAAATTCATATATTGATTTTTACCAGATGACTCAGTGCCAGAATGGACTGAGGTTGAGCCAATTGCCTGGATTCAGGCAACTTAGAGTCCTCTTAGTTTCTCTAAGAAATTCCTCTACATATTTCCGAAGACATCATGAGTTCAAGGTTACTATGGCATTCTCCATGTTCAAACATCCATCTGCCAGACAAGCACTTTCCAATGCTCCTCCTTTCTCCTGTCTTCTTTGACTACTTGTCTTTTAAGACTCGTTATTAAGCGTTGCCTCCGATGAAGCATTTGCAGTTCTTCCCACACACAGCGGACCTCTCCTCCCACTGCACTCTGTGCAGATGTCTCTCCCAGCACTTGTTAAATGTCTCCTTCCCACACTAAACCAGAGCCTCCCTAGGTTCAGGTCTAGCTGGGATTCATATCCATATCCCAGCTCTAGTCATGGTGCCTGGATCCAAGTAGAGGTGCTTAGGAAAGAGGAAGAGAAATTATTTTACTCAACCTAAAGAGGTTTCTGTCACCCCAAACCCTCATCATAATCTAGTGGGTAATGAAAAAATGCACATATGTAATATTGGACAGTTGGAACCAAGGTTCTATAAGATAAGGAGGAGAAGAATTCTGACCACAGGGCTCTAGAGAGAGAGAGGCCTCTTGAGCCTGTTTAGTGTCTTAGAAATGTCTTTATTTCATTTCATTTGTTGCAAAGTAATTTTACCATGTGATGAGATAGGCTTCTGTAATGAGTTACACAACTCTTCATTTTTTTTTTCCCCAACAGGTTGTTTCTTCTTTTTTGAAAAGTAAAGCTCTCAGGAATTATTTAATCTTTGTTTGAAGCCAATTAAATATTAAAGGATCTCTCCCGCCTTTGCATAAGTCAACAGAATGGAAAGTTTCATGGGGTTATGAGATAGAGGGGCACAGAGCTTTGGAGTTGGTTCCTCTGCTCTCTCTCCACTCATTGCTACCCTGTTTGGCACTCCATTAACTCTTGCCTGGAACACTGTAATCTTCCAAGGGTCTTTCTCCAATGCATTTCTGTCCCATTTCATTAATGCAAAGTTAATCTCCTATGGTGCTAATTTTACTTAAAATCTTTCTCTGATTTCTGACCAGCTGCTAAATTTAGTCTTCAGTCTGTAGCCTGGAAATCAGAACCCACAGGCTGCTTTATCAGCTCTTGCCTCATCTCTCACTGCTCCTCAGTGTGTGCCCTGAAGCTCCAGCTACACCAGATGACATAAGGTAGCACCAGGCCTCACTCCTGCTGCTCCTTCCACCTATAGTGCTGCCCCTGTCCCTGGCTGCCCCCTGTTGACAAGGCTTCCGCACCACAACCTTTTTTCCTTTGTCCGTGCTGCATCTGAGGCTCAGTAGAGTAAGCACCTGCCCTTGGTAGCCCCCGCTTCCATTTTCCCATCTTCCAAGTCACAGTTCCCCACATTTTCTTTGAAAAATCAGTCCCTCCACTCTTAACCATGTGGGAGCTACAGGAGCAGGCCCTGACTGGCTTACACCTATTGGCATATCCTGTCTCCCCCGACATAATAATTGGTTCAGGAATGAGAACATAACCCTAGGCAAAGATATAAACTTTTCCTCCAGTTCATGGTCCTTTAGGGTTTGCGACGATAACAGTCATATTTGCAACTACAAGGAGAGCCACCTTGAGAATGGAGACATTTCAGGGAAGCATAGCTGAGAGATGCATCTTAGAATATCTTTGAGCCCTGGATCAAGCTGAGCCTGAAGACAAATCTCTCCTAAACATTCAGTCATGTTAATAAATCCTACCTTTTGTTTAAGAGTACTTGAACTGGATTTTCTGTAGCTTCCAAAAGAATTATGTCCAAGAGATACTCTCAATTCAATGACATCTAGAAACCCTTCTAGAGCTCTCTTCACCAGCATCCATCCTGGCTCCCCATCCCCTATTGTAAACACCTTACAGATAAAAGGTATTTATGTTTCACAAATGTTGGAGGAACAAAGACACAATGTATAAACCAGAGCATCAATAGGGAGTAGTAAAGTGCATTTTCAGTACCAAGATTTTGTAGTGATCCTACCTCCCTTTAGGCACTTTCCTTGTCTGTGGTTTTCTATGCTGTTGTTGAGTTGGCTTGGTAGGAATCTTGGAGTTGCTAATGTAGGTAGATATAGCTGGGAAGCTGTAAATAGAACTACAATACAATATAATGGAAGACAAAAAGATATGCTATTAGAAGAAAGACTATTGTGTCATGAAACTTTTAATTATATAGATACATACACATATGTGTATTGGGACATAATGTTAAATGTATTTCTTAGTGTGGATGGAAGCAAAATATTTTTTAAAACCGTTGCTCTAGCTCCTGCATGAGACAATTCTGTAATAAACAATACAAAAGAAAGTAACAGAGGACATGATATTAGAGACGGTATTTATTTTATAAAATTTCTTTTTCAGGTCTATAGATATATACGTGTATGTATGTATTGAGTCACTATATGAAATGTACTTCTTACGGTGGGTGGTAGGCCAAAAGTTTGAAAAACACTGACTCACTCTCTACCTGGGCCTGAAATATTACAAAATAGTATGCTTGTCTAAACTGCAGCCAGCAACGTGATGGGAAGAAGGAGAGTCTGTAATAACCTCAGCACCTAGAGCTATAGAGGCAGGCGATATATTTGTAGTGATTCCTGGGCTCCCCAGCAAGCAATGAAATGCACGTCTACAGGACTGCTAGCAAGGCCAAGGCTTCAACAGGGTTGGCCAAGCCAGGGCATGTCTCTTTCCAGCCTGGCCAACTCCTCAAGGTATCTAATTAAAGGCCATGCAGACACAGGAGACAAGAGCCTTTGGAGAAAGAGGGGCTAGAAGAGGTTAAACATTTTGAACTGCTTGCTACCTTTGGCTTTGGCCTAAAGGAACCCTAAGGGTGCTTTGCAAAGACCCTGACCTTGGGAATCAAAAGTACGGAGACAATCTACTGGAATGTGAGGCTGCTTTAGTATCTGGAGAATAATAGTAACAAAAGCTAGATGTCTTTATAAAGCAGGTAATTTGCTTTTTTTAAAAAAAAAAGTTTGCTCTTCTCACGTTTTAAATTGTTCAGCTCTTGTCTTCTATATTTAGGTTGTTTTGTTCTCTAAATGTTTAGCACTTAGAGAATGCTATATTCCTTTGACTAGTTTTTTGCTTATTTTTTATCCTCCTTTAAAATGTTTCAACTACCTGCTTAGTCTTTCTCTTCCGTTTACTTTTTCCTCCATTGTTTTCACTTGAAAACATTGTTGTTCCCTTTTCTCCTTAAGCTGTATTTGCAACGATATTCTTGAAATTCTACGTTCCTGATTTTAACATCTAAAATTTTAATTCTTTTATCTCATTTTTTCCCTAGTTATACTTTTTAATTTCTGAGCTCCTGGTTTTTCTTTTTAACCAGTTCAATGTATTATCTGTATTCCTCTTATCTGATTTCTCTTATTTCAACCTCAATTTTTCTCCTCCACGTTTGGTTTTCTTGGTTTATAAATGTATTTTCTTATTCGTAATTTTAATCATTATGTTCCTTGTATAGTGTGCCTTTATCAGGCTGACAAGCAACAGAAATGCAAAGCTTAGGCTTTTAACCTCTATACCATTCAGGCTTAATCTGCAAACATCTTTGTAGCTAACTAAACTAGAAAATTTCCTGCACCCATTGGCCACTAACATGCTTTTTCTTCTCTTTTGATCTATCTCCCTTCTTAGCAAGGTTACAAGAGGCTGCCCCTGCTCCGGAATCTTTCCATTTCCTGTACTCGTCAGAAGAAACAAGGAGAGGCTGCCTAAAGCCAGAAGAATTGAGGGTTTTTAAAACAGTTGCTCAGACTCTTGCAGTACGGCTTTTACAAATAAGATAGGTCTGTGTGTCACATAGACCAACTCCAACTTCCAGAACAGTGTCAGAAGGTGGTGCCTTTTCATCTCTCTTTTTTTTCTTTAATTGCATTTTAGGTTTTGGGTTACATGTGAAGAACATGCAAGATTGTTGCATAGGTACACACATGGCAGTGTGATTTGCTACTTTCCTCCCCATCACCTATATCTGGCATTTCTCCCCATGCTATCTCTCCCCAACTCCCCACCCCCCGCCGTCCCTCCCCTATTTCTCCCCGACAAACCCCAGTGTATGATGCTCCCCTCCCTGTGTCCATGTGTTCTCATTGTTCAACACCCACCAATGAGTGAGAACATGCGGTGTTTGATTTTTCTGTTCTTGCGTTAGTTTTTGCCGAGGATGATGGTTTCCAGGTTCATCCATGTCCCTAGAAAGGACACGAACTCATTGTTTCTTATGGCTGCATAGTCATCTCTCTCTCTTTTTTTTTTTTTAACATTATTTTAGGTTTGCAGCAACACGTGCAGGTTTGTTACCTAGGTGAACTTGTGTCACAGGGGTTTGTTGCACAGAATTATTTCATCACTCTGATATTAAGCCCAGCACCCAGTAGTTACCTTTTCTGAGTCTCTCCCTCCTCCCACCTTCCACCCCCAAGTAGTTCCCAGTGTCTCTGTTGTTCCCTTGTTTGTATTCATGTGTTCTCATCCGTTAGCTCCCGCTTATAAGTGAGAACATGTGGTGTTTGGTTTTCTATTCCTGCATTAGCTTGCTAAGAATAATAGTCTCCAGCTCCACCCGTGTTCCTGTAGAATACATGCTCTCATTCTTTTTTATGGTTGCATAGTATTCCATGATGTATCTATACCACATTTTCTTTATCCAGTCTATCATTGATGGACATTTCAGTTGATTCCATGTCTTTGCTATTGTGAATAGTGTTGCAATGAACATTTGTATCCCAAGGAAACTTTCAGAATTAGGAAAGGTGGTCAAGAATGAGTTCTGACTCTTTGTTCATCTCTTTGGGAGAGAATAAGACTTTTCCTTAAACCCAGAGAAATAATCTGAACAATTTAAATGACCATGGCCAAGAATTTCATCATGTAACACCACCAAGTTTCTTTAAGGATGTGTATCAGTCAAAGTCCAATCAGGACAGAGAAATCACATAGTAATTTGAAAAAAGAGTAAAGGGGCAATTGCTAGTGAGAGATAACGAGTAAAGAATACAGGAATGGTAAGCATTCTCTTGAGCTTTGCTACTTTGGAGGTCTTCACCCCAAAAGGGGGAATGCTTTCATCAGGAGACACAACTGTAATTTTACTGAATTAGAAGAGAAGATTGCCACCTGGTCATTTGAAACTGTTTATGTTGCTAAACCAATGGGCCAAAAGTAAGGAGTTACTTCACTGGCTGGAGTAACTGATCCCATTACCAAAGGGAAATTGAATGGGCAGGCCCCTACCCTAGGACTGAGACAGAAGTCCAAGGAAGAAGCCAACTCTTCCAAGGACTGAGATGCAGACATCGTTGTAGAGGGCATGGCAAGGCGCATTGGCTGGCAGAGAAATTCACTGTGGCATCATGTCAGTGGAATTCGCTGGAAAACTGCCCTTTGGAGTGCTAAGGTAAGGTCATATCCTCAGAGAGGAGCCATGTCCCAGAACTCACTGAAAAGCCACCTGAAGGAAGGCAGGAAAAGTCGTTCAGAGGGAAGTGCCCTGTTAGCAGCTTTCTGCAAGGAAGTATGCTGGGGGAAGATGATCACAAGAATGGGCCTGCCATCTGCACTTTGCTTAGAATGGCTGGAGCCAGTTGCCTGAGGCAGCCATTCAAGTGAAGGTGGTTTGCTGGTAGCCCTACCACTATAAAGTTGTCCACAAGAAGGTGCTCTGTGCTGCCGGCCACTGGGCACTGCAGAAAACACAGAGCATGTGCACACACACACGTATACACACTCTCTATCTCTCTCTTGTTCTCTCTCTGCAGGAGAAGATAACCAGAAACAAGAAGAAAAACTCCTTCCTTCTGTGATCCTCCAACACCGTCTATTGACAAAGCTTAGCAACATGTTCACTGTAAAGAAGAAATTCTTAAAGATTTCAGCTTCATTATCATAGAATGGTAATAAGTGGATTGGGGGTTGAGACAATGAGCTGATAACTGGGAACAGCACGTTCCTTTAGCTACTCATCGTCCGTATCTACCCTTCATTCATGTGAGCTCTGTACAGTGAAGCAACTCTGTTTCCACCTAACAAGATACTGCTATTTTCACAAGTGAAGAAATTCTCACTCTTCACAAAATAAAGAGACGCACAGTCCTAACCATCACTGTATCCACTGCCAGCTATATTCATTACCAATCAAATTCTATCATAGTTTCATTGAATATTTTATTGCCTAGAGACTATTATGTGTGGTTAAGCACCACCAGTTTGTGTAAAAATAAAAATGGAAAAAAGAGAAATAGCCTACACACATAAACATGTAATAGCCAAAGAGAAAATACACAAAGCCGCTACAGTCCTCATTTCAGTAGTTGGCCACAAGGCCGTAGTTGATACCTCTGACTCATATTTCTCTGGCTCTTGGCCAGAAGCTCAGCGGGTCAACTCTTTATCCAGTAGAATGACCTACACCTTCCTTGGGAAGGGTAAAGTTCTCAGTCATCTGCCCTTTCTTTTGGTTGTTATAAGAACTGCTGACAGTCACCCCAGATAATCCCCTGGATTCCACATAATCCTCCTTCTCCCCAGCGTGTAGCAGCAACTCAATTTCCCTTTGATAATTGGGAACAATCATTCCAACCAGTGAAGTAACTCCTATTTTAGGCCTCTTGGTTTAGTGACATAAACAGCCTCAAATGACCAGGTGGAAATCTTCTCTTCAAATTCCGTGAAATTGTTGTGTCTCCTGATGAAAGCATTCACCCTCTTGGTAGCAAAGATCTCCAAATTAGCAAAGCTCAAAGTTTCCATTGGATTTGGCAGTTCCATCACTTACAGCAGTAAAGAGAGTCATTTCAGAAGAATGGTGGGAGCAGAAGCCAGATGACAAGGGGGTGTACAATGAAGAGAAGGCAAAGCAGGGAAGCCAGTAAGTGAATGCAGCCCACTCTTCCAAAGGAAAAGCTATGAAATGAAGTAGAGGAGAGCTCTATAAAGCATTTAGAATAGGACACAGGATTTTGAGAGGAATTTTGAAAATGAGGAAAACTTGAACATTTTATAAAATTTAAGGGAAACCCCCTTTATCTAAAAAGAAATTGAAGGAAGAGATGAGAGGTGTGGTTATTGGTAAACAAAATACCAAAAGAGATGGGTTCAATAAAAGAAAGCAGAGGGATCTCTGCCTCAGGCTCAGAGCCCAAAGAAGTGGGGAAGGGATGTGATGGGAGAAAATAAAGGCGAATTTGTAGGAGGTAGAGCAGGAAGTTAAGCTGGTCACCTTCCCCTAGTTTAATTTTCAGATTACAAAGGAAAGTCTTTTGATGAAAGACCTGAGTTGGTACAGCAAGAAGACTGAAGAAAATGCGCAATTTTGAAAAGAACAATAATGGAAAATGGAGAGGGGCAAGAAATAGAGAAATTGAATCTGGTTGTCTATAAATCATGGTTATCATAAATCAACTGCTAATAAATAAAAGATTAATGACCTATCCATATACCAATTAAATACAAGTTTCTCTTTAATTTCCTATCCTATAGCTCTTATATAGCACTTGTCATTTTCTCCTCTCTAGTTTTTTTCCTTTCTAGAACCTATTTGTAACTCTTTAATGAATTAGATTTTTGTATCTCTCATAAGCATCTACTAGACCATGTAACTCATTAACACAGTGTTTCAATAACTAATTATTGTGAAACAAACCTCTATACTAATGGGGTAAAATAACTATCTTTTAAAATTATTATCTCTCATGGTTCTGGGGATCAACTAAGTGGTTCTCACTTGGGAGTCTCTCCTGTGGTTGCAGTCAGGAAACATCTGGAGCCTCCTTCCTGCACATCTCTGGAGTGTGATGTTGGCTCCTGGCTGGGACCTCAGCCCGGAGGGGCTGTCCTCCACAATACACATATGTGACTTCTCCATGTGGCTTGGGCTTCCTCATGGGACTGTTGCTGGGTTCCGAGAGCAAGTGTCCTAGAAAAGAGCTGGGTGGGTGCTATAATCATTTTTAAGATCTCTGAAGTCATGCAGTAGTATTCTGTAACATTCTATTTAGAAGAATTAAGTCACTAAGGCCAGACCATATTCAAGGGGCTGGGAATTTAGACTCTACCTCTTGATGAGAGGAGTGTCAGGGGATTTGCAGATACCACCCACACATATAAATGCTAATTAGCTGCTTGTTTTAAGCATTTATTACATTTTGAAAAAGCCTCAGAAAGAAAGAGAATGAGAGTGCTGCACAGTCTTACAAGGTCTGAACAGAAGTCAATAATAATGCTAAAGAGTCAATTAACCCATAAAAGATGCTACCCACGGCTGCTTATTTCACAAGTGTTTGTAATCTTTTACAATCTCTTTTTAGTTGATAACATTGAGCTGTTTGGTCTAGAAAGGTGTAGTAGGTCAGTGCTTCTCCTACTTTACAGGCATGCAAACACTGCTGGGGATCTTGTTAAAACGCAGATTCTGATTCAGTAGGTCTGAGGTGGGGCATCACATTTTGGATTTCTTTTGTTCTTTTTTTTTTTTAACACTTTAAGTTCTGGGATACATGTGCAGAACATGCAGGTTTGTTACATACGTATATACACATGGCATGGGGGTTTGCTGCACCCATCAACCCATCATCTACATTAGTTATTTCCCCTAATACCATCCCTCCTCTACACTCTCACCCCCTAACAGGCCCAGGTGTGTGATGTTCCCCTCCCTGTGTCCAAGTGTTCTCACTGTTCAACTCCCACTTATGAGTGAGAATACCCAGTGTTTGGTTTTCTCGTCCTCTGTTAGTTTGAGACTGATGGTTTTCAGCTTCATCTATGACCCTGCAAAGAACATGAGCTCATCCTTTTTTATGGCTGCATAGTATTCCATGGTGTATATGTGTCACATTTTCTTTATCTAGTCTATCATTGATAGGCATTTGGGTTGGCTCCAAGTCTTTCCTATTGTGAATAGTGCTGCAATAAACATACATGTGCATGTGTCTTTATATTAGAATGATTTATAATCCTTTGGGTATATACCCAGTAATGAGATTGCTGGGTCAAATAGCATTTCTTGTTCTAGATCCTTGAGGAATCGCCACACTGTCTTCCAAAATGGTTGAACTAATTTACACTCCCACCAATAGTGTAAAATCATTTCTCTTTCTCTACATCCTCTCCAGCATCTGTTGTTTCCTGACTTTTTAATGATCATCATTCTAACTGGTGTGACATGGTATCTCATTGTGGTTTTGATTTACATTTCTCTAATGATCAGTGATGATGAGCATTTTTTTACATTTGTTGGCCACATAAATGTCCTTTTGAGAAGTGTCTGTTCATATCCTTCGCCCACTTGATGGGGTTTTTTCTTGTAAATTTGTTTAATTTCCTTGTAGATTCTGATATTAGCTCTTTGTCAGATGGATAGATTGCAAAATTTTTCTCCCATCCTGTAGGCTGCCTGTTCACTCTGATGATAGTTTCTTTTGCTGTGCAGAAGCTCTTTAATTAGATCCCATTTGTCAATTTTGGCTTTTGTTGC
>CAUYLG010057062.1:0-81703 GCA_963573385.1 Cacajao melanocephalus
TTGTTATTTTCATCTCTTATTCCTTCCTGTCTCCATTGTTAAACACAATTATTGGCATAATAGAGGTTTTTAATACCCATTTTTAGACTGCATTCTAGCCTGGGCAGTAGAACAAGAATCCTGTTCTCTCTCCCTCTTTTCATTCCTCTTTCTTTCTCTCATACATTCTTTTTCTTTCTTTCTTTCACTCTCACTCTCTTTCCTCTCTTTTTCTTTCTTTCAAAAAATAAAAAAAATAAAAATTAAAAAAAAAAATCAAAAAAAAAAAAACAGAATTGTTGTATGAGTACTTGAAGTATTGTTTCTACTCAGTGAAATCATTGTAAGTTGAACCATCCTAAGTCAACTTATAGGTTATACTGTCTGTATAACCTGGGACATAGATTAAATCAACATTGCTTACGATCCCTTGGTAAACTCCATGGAAAAATTAAGGAAGTGCTTAGCTGGCCCTCACAAATGGACAAAAGGACTGCTAGGAACAAAGAGTGTCTCTCACAGATATTTAATATGCTCCAAATGAGTGTGATTAAAAATAATTTTTTGAGAGGAGTGAAGGATAAATTAATTTAAATTAGTTGAAAGCCTACAACACTTTTAATGGGTTGTGTAGGCAAAAGTGCCATCATTCTGGCCTCATAGGTATTGAGATTTTTCAAAATGCAAAAGGCTTTTTGATCCCTATCCTATGAACAGAAAGTTGGATTAAAAAAAAAAGAGGGCGTAACTTTCCTTAGCCTTTTAAAATGGAGAAGGAGAAAGTTGGAAAAGGAAGTTCTCAGACAGTGAAACTATAGAAAATAATGAACTGTGGAGCCTGGTGAAGGGAGCAGAATGGAGGCCAAATCTGGAACTGGTCCCTTTTCCGAAATGTCGAGACATGTAGAAACATTTGCAAAGTTGGATTTCAGAATATTTTAACATCCGGAGTTTCATGTATCTCCCATCTTTGACTTTTTAAATGAAGGTACCATTTAATACAACTCTCCTGTCTTTGTCTCACCATTGTATGCTTGGCAGTGATAGTGGAGCACAAATAAATATTTTTATTTTTAATTTTATAAATCTCTGAATCAAAATGGGCCACATCTGAATAGTACTATCTGGACCTGATATAGATCATGAGATGCTGAATTTTGAGCATGATATAGGGTTCCTTGGGAGAAGGTGAGTATGATTTCTATATGAGAATGGTATAAAATTGGGGCCAGACAGAATATGAGATGATAGTAGATTGATTGCAAATGTGGCCCTCAATTCTTTACCCCTCACTGAATCCATATTCTTTGCAATGACTTTAAGCTCCACTTATCAAGAGACAGAGTCAATTTCACTATTGTTTGGATCTTGGTAGACCTCGTGACTTTCTTTTGAAATAAAATATAGCATAAATGACTGTGAGCCAGTTCTTAGCCTAGCCATAAAGAGACTTGGCACACTCTTACTTTTCTTCCTCTCTCTCAGACCTCTGTCCCACTATGAGACCATTCTGAGCTATTGCAGGAAGGAGATAACATACCTAAAGAAGGGCTAGACCAGCCAATACCCAGCATCCACGAAACATTTGATTAACCAAAATTAGAAGAATGAGTTACCTAATTTATGCTGATAGTAAGTCTGTGAGTTAGCTTATAAGAGGTCAGAAGTGATGCTTTCTCAGCATGATGGGGCTGCTATAACAAAATACTATAGACTAGGTGGCTTACAAACAATAGATGTTAATTCCTCATAGTTCTAGGACCTGGGGAATACAAGGTCAAGGTACCAGCAGAGTTTGTGTTTGATGACAGACTGCTTCCTGGTTCACAGACAGTCTTCTCTCTGCATCCTTACATGTTGGAAAGAGCAAAGGGGCTCTTTGGGACTACTTTCATAAAGGTCCTAATCACATTAATGAGGGCTCCACTTTTATAACCTAATTACCTCTCAAATTTCCATCTTCTAATGCCATCGCATTTGGAGTTAGGATTTCAACATATAAATTTTGGGGAAACATTAACATTTTGTCTATAGCACCAATGATTCAAAATTCTGGGATTGGTTCTACATACTCACTGTTTTAGGTTCTGAGTTTTGGTATGGTTTAACACACAGCATTTACATGACAAAAGATAACTAATATAACCACTATAGTAATTTTTCGTAATGCAATTAAACTGGGTTTTGCAAATTTCAAGTTATTGTTCATTAAAGGAAAGGTAGAAATTTAGATAAATTAGATTAAAAAGGAGAGAATTATTCTCTCCTGATTAGGACATATAAATTAATTTCATTCATATTGTTATGTAGATATGGGTGATACTGGATTCTTGTTTCTATTCTGATTTCTGTCCAGTTGCTTCGAACTGAGAAGAATGAGAGAGATAGACACCTCTGGGGAACTACATTGGTAGCCAAGCAAGGAAGACACTGAGATAGCAGACAGCTGCCAGTGGGATGGAAGCTATAGGGACTTTACTACCAAACGGTGACAATCTGTTTACAAGACCAGGGACTATTGACAGGTGGAAGTAGGATTTTCACTGATTAGGTCTCTTAAAAGAAAAGAAGAATTAAAAGATAGAGTTAAGACAACTCTTCCCAAAGAGGAATATACATTGATGTTATATGAAAAAGGAGTTTTTTTATTCAGGTAAGTTTGAAAAACCTAAGGTCAAACAAAGTGAAACACTTTTTTTTTGTTGTTTTTAACTGCGAAAGTTCTAAGAGTCTTTACTATATTATTTGTATTTTGAATCCCCCAAAGAAACTTGCAGTGTGCAATATTCTCCATGTTTATTTGACCACAGGACTAGTTCTTTTCAAAGGGCATTTTGCAGGATTATATTTTCACCAAGTACACTTTGGGGAATGCTGAGTTGATGGTTTGTAAACTGTATAATGTTTACTTCCAATTTCAAAGTTTAAAATTGTGTTTTATAAATATAACCTTTTCGTCAGTGTATATTTTAATGTGCAAGCTTATTTGATTAGGAAAATAAAAGGAAAAAAACAAAAAGTGTAACCTAGTGAGATAGTGGCATTATTTTAGACATTCGAAATTTGTTTTTTGGTTGTAAGATTCTATATCATGCCATGTCTTCTAACAACTGTCCTTAATTATAGGTCAAATATAAACATTCATGTTTTGAAAATTTACCATGTATCAGGCACTGTGTGAAATTGCTTTCTGTATGTCATTACAATCAAAACTCTATAAATTCAATACAGTTATACTATGTTTAAAAAAGATGGGAGCCAGGCATGGTGGCTTCTGCTAATAATCTCAACCACTTGGGAGGCTGAAGCAGGAGGATCTCGTGAGGTCAGGAGTTTGAAACCAGCCAGGGCAACATAGCAAGATCTCATCTCTAAGAAAATAAAAAATAAAAAGATGAAAAAAAATTAAAGATGTTAGTTTAAGAAAGCCATTAATAAACTTTTTAAAAAAGAGACAAAACTGAGATTCACTTACAGTTCTGTAGGATGCTAACACCCGCATCACTTAATGACTGCATATCATTAACCAGCGGGCATACTGCTCAGTATTTAGGGGAACGCAGTTCTGACTACATAACCAAACATGGTATTAGAGAATAATCAATGAACAAATACATTTTAGAAGAAGTAGGTGAGTGCATTAGTGACACTGAGGGAGAAACATATATCTAAAGACATTTTGAAACTCAGCAGTCTATCTAGATCGAGCGTGGACAATGAGATTAAAGATCAGATATTAACAAATGTGAAAAATTTTCAAATCCTTTTGACTCCACCATAATGAGTTATTTTACCCAAACTCAAAGTTTATAATCTCTTTCTTTGTGATTTTGGGTTATAATAAGAAATTGTAGTTTTGATATGAATTCTAAAAAAAATACTTAGGCTATGTTGTGATCAATAAATTATCAGTAAATTATTACTGTAAATAAACTTTGAGCACAGAAACAAAGAAACATTTGTTTAAAAAATACTTTGGCAGATGTGAGAACTAGTTGAGATTTCTCTTAATGCACAACTAATTAGCAACATTTTTAACAGCTTCATTGATATAATCGATGACATATAAAAACTACACATACTTGTAGTGTATAATTTGTAGTCTTGACATGTGTTCACACCCATAAAATCATCATTATAATAAAGATAATGAACATATCTATCACCCCCTGTATTTGGCTGTTCTTGCATCACTATTAAGGAATACAAGAGACTGAGTAATTTATTAAAAAATGTTTAATTGGCTCATGGTTCTGCAGGCTGTAACAGAAGCATAGTGCCAGCATCTACTTTGGGGGAGGCCTCAGAGAGATTTTACTTATGGCAAAAGGTAAAGTGGGAGAGTAGGTGTTTCACATGGCAAGAACAGAGCAAGACAGAGAGTAGGAGGCAGGAGGAAATGCCACAAACTTTTAAACAACCAGATCTTGTAGAAGCTTAGAACCAGAGTTTACTTATCACTGAGGGGATGGCCCAAGGCATTCTTGAGAAATCTTCCCCTATGATTCAAACACCTCCCACTAGGCCCCACCTCCAATACTGGAGATGGCATTTCAATGTGAGATTTGGGCAGGGACAAATATCCAAACTATGTCATTCTGCCCCTGCCCACCCCTTGAATCTCCTATTCTTTTTACATTGCAGATTACAATCATGCATTCCTAATAGTACCCCAAAGTCTTAACTCATTCCAGCATTAACTCAAAAGTCCAAATTCCAAAGTCTCATCTGAGAGAAGGCAAGTTTCTTCCATCTATTACCCTGTAAAAGCAAAAATAAGTTATTTACTTCCAACATACAATGTGGGTATAGGCATAGGGTTAATCTTGCCATTCCAAAAGGGAGAAATCAGCAAAAAGAAAAGAGTTATAGGCCTCACATAAGTTCAAAACCCAGCAGGACCATCATTAAATCTTAATGCTCCAGAATAATATTTGACTCTGTATCCTGCATCCATGGAACACTGGTGCAAGGTTTGAGCTCTCAAGGCCTTGGACAGATCAGTCTCTGTGGCTTTTCCACATTGAGGTTGCAAGCTGCTGGTGGCTCTTCCACTCCAGTGTCTGGAGGGCAGTGCCAGAGTGGTGACTCTTTTATGGATTCTCCAACCCTACATTCCCTCTTGGCACTCCACTAGTAGAGGTTCTTTATGGGGGCTCCATTCTGCAGCAGGCTTCTGCCTAGACATCAGGGTTTTCATGCGTCCTCTGAAATCTAGTGGGAGGCTGCCAAACATTCTTTACTCTTGCATTCTGTGCACATACCGATTTAACACCATGTGGAAGCCACGAAAGGTAATGGCTTGCATTTTCCGATGTCGTAGATAGCTGTACCTCAGCCCCTTTGAGCTGCAGCTGGGGCTGAAGCAGCCAGGATGTAGGGAAGAGTGTCCTGAGGCTGCTCAGGGAAGTGAGGTCCTGCCTGACCTATAAAACCGTTCTGTTTTTCCAGGCATCTTGTGCTGTGTTGGAAGGGGCTGCCTTAAAGGTCTCTGAAATGCCTTTAGGCCTTTTCCACATTGTCTTGGATATTAGCAATTGGCTTACTTTTATTTGTGCAAATATCTCTAGCAAGTGATTGCTCTGTAGCCTGCTTGAATTCTTCTTCTCCCAGAAGCTTTTTCTTTTTCTTCCACATGACCGGGGTGCAAATTTTCCAAACTTTTATGTTCTGCTTACCTTTTAAATGTATACGTCAACTTCAAGTCATTCATTTACTCCTGCATCTAAGATAGGCTATTAGAAGCAGCCCGACCACATCTTGAACACTTTGCTGCTTAGGTGTTTCTTCTGCCAGATACCCTAAATCATCACTTTTTTAGTTCAAACTTCCACTAGAAGCTTCCCTAGATTTCTAGGACATGAACAGAATGCAACCAAGCTCTTGGCTAAGGCATAATGTGCATAACCTTTGTTCGGGTTCCCAATAAGTCCTCATTTCCATCTGAGATCTTGTCAGCCTAGACTTCACTGTCTATATCACTGTGATCATTTTAGTCACAACCATTTAACCAGTCTCTTAGACTTTCCAAACTTTTCCTTATCTTCCTGTCTTCTTCTGAGCCCTCTAAACTCTTCTGATTGCTGCCTGTTACCCAGTTCCAAAGTCCTTTCTGCATTTTCAAGTGTCTTTATGGCAATATCCCATTCCTTGGTACCAATTATCTATATTTAGGTTGTTCTTGCATTGCTATAAAGAAATACTTGAGACTGGGTAATTAATAAAGAAAAGAGTTCTGATTGGCTCATGGTTCTGCAGACTCTATAGGAAGCATGTGTGCCAACATCTGCCCAGCTTCTGGGGAGGGCTTGAGAAGCTCACAATCACGGCAGAAGGTAGAGCAGGAGTGCAGTCACCTCAAATTGTGAAAGCAGGAGCAAGAAAGAGAGAGTCGGTGGAAGGTGCCCCATGCTTTTAAACCATCAGATCTCATGTGAACTCAAAGAAAAAGCTCACTTATCACAAAGAGGATAGCACAAGTCATTCATAAGGGATCTGCCCTCATGATGCATACGCATTTTACCTGGACCACTTCCAACATTGGGGATTACATTTCAACATGAGATTCTGATGAGGACAAATATCCAAGCTATATCACCTCAAAGTTTCTTTGTGCTCTTTTCTAATTCCTTCCTGCCATCTCTCCCCATCCTCCAAGTACCAGGCACACACTATCCACTGTCAGTATAGAAGAATGTGCACATTCTAGAATTTTATATAAATAGAAACACACAGTATATATACTTTCTGTGTCTGACTACTTTCACTTAGTAATAATTAGTTTTCAATTTATTTGTACTGCTATACATGTGAACAGTCCATTACTTTTTATTGCTGAGCAGTGTGTGCTATTGTATGGATATACCAGGTTTTCTATACACTTGCTTTTTTTAAAATTTTTTTTATTTTGAATTTTTGTAGTTATATAGTAGGTGTATATATTTAAGGGGTACATAAAATGTTATGATAAGTCATACAATACATAATAATGACATCAGAGTAAATGGGGTATTCTTCACCTCTAGCATTTATCCTTTCTTTGTGTTACAAACAGGTCAATTTTACCCTTTAAATTATTTAAAAATGTTCGTTAAATTATTGTTGACTGTAATCACTCTGTTGTGATATCAAATACTAGATCTAATTCTAATCATATTTTTATAACCATTAACTAACTCCAGCACACTTCCCAGCCTCTGGTAACTTTCACTCTATTCTCTATTTCCATGAGTTCACTTGTTTTAATTTTTTATCTCCTACTATTAAGGTGAGAACATTGCCTTTCTGTCTTGGGAGTGCAGATATCAGTTTGATATACTAATTTCTTTTGTGCATATACCTAACAGTGTGATTGTTGGACCATATTGTAGCCCTATTTTTACTTTTGTTGGAGGAAGCTCCAAACTGTTGTTCACAGTGGTTGTACTAATTTACATTCCCGCCAACAGTGTACAAGGGCTCCCCTTCCTCCACATCCTCGCCGGCATTTCTTATTGCCTGTCTTTTGGATAAAAGCCATTTTAACGAGGGTGAAATGATATCTCATTGTAGATTTAACTTGCATTTCTCTGATTATCACTAATATTGAACACATTTTTATATTGCTTTTTCCATTTGTATGTCTTCCATTTAGAAATGTCTATTCAGATATTTTTCCCATTTTAATCAGATTATTAGACTGGTTCCTATTGATTGTTTGCACTCATATATTCTGATTATTAGTCCCTTGTCAGATGAATAGTTGGCTAATAGTTGGCAAATATTTTCTTCAATTCTGTGTGTTGCCTCTTCACTTTGATGATTATTTCCTTTGTTGTGCAGGTTTTAAAATTAATGTGATCTCATTTGTCCATTTTTGCTTTGGTTGCCTGTGTTTATGGGGTATTACTCAAGAAATCTTTGCCCAGTCCAATTTCCTGGAGAGTTTTCCCAATGTTTTCTTGTAGTAGTTTTATAGTTTGAAGTCTTTGCCATTAAAGACAATTCAACCTGTCTTTAATTCATTTTGATGTGGTGAACACTAAGGATATAGTTTCATTCTTCAGCATGCAGATATCCAGTTTACTCAGCATGTTTCATTGAAGAAACTGTCATTTACCCAATGTATGTTCTTGGCACCTTTGTCAACTATGAGTTCACTGTAGATGTATGGATTTATATCTAGATTCTTTATTCTGTTTCATTGGTATATGTGTTTGTTTTTATGCCAGCACCATGCTGTTTTGGTTACTATAGCTGCATACAATAATTTGAAGTCTGGTAATGTGATTCCTCTAGTTTTGTTCCTTTTGCTCAGGATAGGTTTGGTTATTCTGGGTCTTTTGTGGTTCCGAATAAATTTTGGTATTATTTTTTATATTTCTTTGAAGAATGTCTTTGGTATTTTGATAGGGATTGCATAATATCTATAGATTGCTTTGGGTAGTAATATGGTTTGACTGTGTCCCCACATAAAATGTCATCTTGAATTGCAATCCTCATAATCCCTATGTGCCAAGGAAGGGACCAGGTGGAGGCAGTGAGATCTGGGGTGGATTCTCCCATGCTGTTCTCATGATAGTGAGTGAGTCTCAGGAGATCTGATTATTTCATAAGTGTCTGACATTTCCCTTCCTGCACTCATTCTGTCCTGCTGCCCTGTGAAGAAGGTGCTTGCTTCTCCTTTGCCTTTGACCATGATTGTAAGTTTTCTGAAGCCTCTCTAGCAATGCAGAACTGTGAGTCTATTAAAATTCTTTCCTTTATAAATTACCCAGTCTTGGGTATTTCTTCATAGTGGTGTGAGAATAGACTAATACAAGCGGTATGGACAGTCTACTTTTCAGTACTTTCAGTCTATGAATATGGACTATCTTCCCATTTTTTTTGTCATCTTCAATTTCTTTCATCAACGTTTTATAGCTTTTATTGCAGAGATATTTCACTTCTCTGATTAAGTTTATTTCTAGATATTTTATTTTATTTGTAGCTATTGTAAATGGTATTAATTTCTTGATTTCTTTTTCAGATTGTTCACTGTTGGCATATAGAAATGCTACTGATTTTTGTAGAATTATTTGGTATCCTGAAACTTTACTATATTTATTTATCAGGTCTAATTTTTTTTGTTGGAGTCTTTAAGGTTTTCAAAATGTAAGATCTTATTATCTGCAAACAAAAATAATTTGAATTTTTTTTCCTTTCTTTCTTTTGTCTAATTGCTCTAGCCAGGACTGTCAGTACTATATTGAGTACCAGTCATGAAAATGGACATCTTTGACTTGTTCCAGATCTTAGAGAAAAGGCTTTCAGGTTTTCTCCATTCAGTATGATGCTACCCGTGGATTTGTCATATATGGCTTTTATTGAGTTGAGGTATCTTTCTTCTATATCCAAATTTTTGGGTTTTTATCATAAAGGGATGTTGAATTTTATCAAATGCTTCATCAATATCAATCAAAATGTTCATATGATTTTTGTCCTTCATTCTGTTGATATGATATATTATACTGATTTGCATATATTGAGCCATCTTTGTATACCTGGAAGAAATCTCACTTGGTCATGAGAAATAATCTGTTTAACATTTTGTTGAATCTAGTTGTCTAGTATGTTGCTGAGGAATTTTCTGTCAATGTTCTTAAAGGATATTGGCCTGTGGTTTTTTTTTTTTTAAACGTCTTTTTCTGCTTTTGGTATCAGGGTAATACTGGCCTCATAGAATGAATTGAGAAGTATTCCCAGGTATTAGTACATTCTCATGCTGGTATGAAGACATTCTTGAGACTGAGTAATTTATAAAGAAAAGAGGTTTAATTGACTCACAGTTCTGTAAGGCTAAAGTGGCCTCAAGAACCACAATTATAGCAGAAGGTGGAGCAAACTTGTCCTTCATATGGTGGCGGAAAGAATTACTGAGAAAACAGGAAAAAGCTCCTTACAAAACCATCAGATCTCATGAGAACTCATATCACCAGAACAGCATGAGAGTAACTACCCCCACGATTCAATTACCTCCCATGAGGTCCCTTCCCCAACATAAGGGAATTAAAATCCGTATTACAATATTAAAATTCAGAGTACAATTCATGATGAGACTTGAGTGGGGACACAGATCCAGATCATGTTATTCTTCCCCTGCCCCTCCAAAATCTCATATCTCACATTTCAAAACACAATTATGCCTTCTCAACATTTCCCCAAAGTTTTAACTCATTTCAGCATTAACCCAAAAGTCCAAGACCATAGTCTCATCTGAAACAAGGCAAGTCCCTTCCACCTATGAGTCTGTAAAATTGCAAGCAATTTAGTCAGTTTCTTAATTCAGTGGGGATACCAGCACTGGGTAAATACACCCATTCCAAATGGGAGAAATTCTCCAAAACAAAGGGGCTACAGGCCCCATGCGTATCCGAAATCCGAAAGGGAAGTCATAAAACTTTAAAGTTGCAAAATGACTTCTTTTGACTCCATGTGTCACACTGAATTCACACTGATGCAAGAGGTGGGCTCCAATGGCCTTGGGCAGCTCTGCTCCTGTGGCTTTGTAGGATACAGCTCCCCTCCAAGCTACTTTCATGGACTAGCATTAAGTGTCTGTGGCTTTCATAGGTGCATGATGCAAGCTGTCCATGATCTACCATTCTGTGTACCAGAGGAGGGTGACCCTTTTCTCACAGCTTCACTAGGAAGTTTCCCAGTGGGAATTCTGTGTGGGGACTCTGACCCCACATTTCCCTTTTGCAATGCCCTAAAAGAGGTTCTTCATGAGGGCTCCACTCCTGAAGCAGACTACTGCCTTGACATCCAGGCACTTCCATACATCCTCTGAAATCTAAGAGGAGGTACCCACACCTCGATTCTTGTCTTCTGTGAACCTACAGACACAAAAGCATATGGAACTTCCAAGGCTTGGGGCTTGCACTCTGAAGCAATGGCCTGAGCTATATGTTGGCTCCATTTAGTCCTGGCTGGAGCTGCAGCAGCTGAGACACAGGATGCCATGTGCCGTGTCCCAAGGCTGCATACAACAGGGAGATCCTACACCCTACCCATAAAACCACTTTTCCTTCCTAGGCCTCTGGGCCTGTGATAGGAAGGTCTGCTGAGAAGGTCTCTGACTTGCCCTGGAGACATATTTCCCATTGCCTTGGTGATTAACTTTGGGCTCCTCATTACTTATGCAAATTTTTATCACTGGCTTCAGTTTCTCCCCAGAAAAAGAGGTTTTCTTTTCTATTGCAAAGTCAGCCTCAAATTTTTCAAAGCTTTATGTTTGGCTTCCTTTTGAATGCTTTGCCACTTAGAAATTTCTTCCACAAGATACCCTAAATCACCTCACAAGTTCAAAGTTCCACAGATCTCTAGATCAGGAGCCAAATGTCACCAGTCTTTTTGCATAACACTCTTGTTATGCAAAGAGTTCCTAGTCTCCATCTGAGACTAGCTCAGCCTGGATTTCATTGTCTCTACCACTATCAGCATTTTTGTCAAAACTATTCAAGTCTCTAGGAAGGTCCAAACTTTCCTACATTTTCCTGTCTTCTTTTGAGCCCTCCAAACCATTCCAACCTCTGCCTATTACCCTGTTTCAAAGTTGCTGCCACATTTTCAGGTATCTTTAAAGCAGAGCCTCACTACACCTGGTACCAATTTGCTGTATTAGTCTTTTCTCATGCTGACATGAAGAAATACCCGAGACTGAGCAATTTATAAAGGGAAGAGGTTTAATTGACTCACAGTTCCACAGAACTGGGGAGGCCTCAGGAAACTTACGATCATGGTGGAAGGGCAAGCAAACACATCCTTCTTCACATGGTGGTAGGAAGGAGAAACGCTGAGCAAACAGGGAAAAGCCTTTTATAAAATCATCAGATCTCATGAGAACTCACTATCACAAGAACAGCATAAGGGTAACCACCCCCATGATTCAATTATCTCCCATGAGGTCCCTCTTCTGACACATGGGGATTACAATTTGAATTATGATATTAAAATTCAGATTATAATTCAAGATGAGATTTGGGTGGGAACACAGGACCAGACCATATCATCCCTTGTCATCTATTTTTGGAATAGTTTTAGCAGGATTTGTTGTAGTTATTCTTTAAATGTTTGGTAAAATTCAGTAGTTTAGCCATTGGAGCCTGGGCTTTCTTTTGCTGGGTGTATTAGTTTATTCTCATGCTGCTATAAGGACATATACAAGACTGAGAAATTTATAAAGAAAATAGGTTTAATTGACTCACAGTGTTGAATAGCTGGGAGGCCTCACGAAACCTGAAATCATTGCAAAAGGAGAGGCAAACAGCTCCATCTTTATATGACAGCAGGGGAGGGAAGAATGAGTAAAAGGGGAAAGGCCCCTTATAAAACCATTAGATCTCGTGAGAACTCATTCACTATCCTGAGAACAGCATGAGGGTAACTCCCCCAAGATTAAATTACCTCCACCAGGTTCCTCCCATGACTTGTAGGGAACTACATTCCAAGGTGACATTTGGGTAGGAACATATAGCCAAACCATATTCTCCCCTGGTCCCTCTCATATCTTATGTCCTCACATTTCAAACACAATCATGCCTTCCCAACAGTACCCCAAGGTCTCAGCTCATTTCAGCCTTAACTCAAAAGTCCAAGTTCAAAGTCTCATCTGAGACGAGGCAAGTCCCTTCTGTCTATGAGCCTTCAAAATCAAAAGCAAGTTAGTTACTTCTTAGATAACAACGGGGCTACAGGCATTGGGCAAATACATCTGTTACAAATGGGAGAATTTGGCCAAAATAAAGGGGCTATGGGCTCCATGCAAGTCTGAAATCCAAAAGGGCAGTCATTAAACCTTAAAGTTCCAAAATGATCTCCTTTGACTCCATGAGTCACATCCAGGGCATTCTGATGTAAGAGGTAGGCCCTCACGGCTTTGGGCAGCTCCACCACTGTGGCTTTGCATGGTATACCACCCCCCTCTGGCTGCTTTCATAAGCTGGCATTGACTCTCTGTGCCTTTTCCAGGTACACAGTGTAAGCTGTTAGTGAATCTACCATTCTGGGGTTTGGAGGATGGTGGCCCTCTTCTCACAACTCCATGAGGCTGTACCCCACTAGAGACTGTGTGGGGGCTCCCATACCACATTTCTCTTCTGCACTGCCCTAGAAAACTTTCTCCATGGGGATTCCACTCCTGCAGCAGACTTCTTTCTGGACATCCACATATTTCCATACATTCTCTGAAATCTAGGCAGAGGTTCCCAAACCTCAGTTCTTGTCTTCTGTGCACCTACAGGCTCAATATGACATGGAAATTTCCAAAGCTTGGGGCATGCACCCTCTGAAACAATGGTCTGATCTGTACCTTGGTCCCTTTCAGCCACCTCTAGAGCAGCTGAGACACAGGGTACCAAGTTTCTCTCGGCTGCAAACAGAGGCGGGGCATGGACCTGCCCCAGGAAATGATTTTTCCTTTCTAAGCCTCCAAGCCTGTGGTGGGAGGGGCTGCTGCAAAGGTCTCTGACATGCCCTGGAGATATTTTCCTCATTGTCTTGGTGATTAACATTGGGCTCCTCATTACCTATGCAAATTTCTGCAGCAGACTTGAATTTCTCCCCAGAAAATTGGTTTTACTTTTCTGTTGCAGCACCAAACTTCAAACTTTCCTATGCTCTCTTGAATGCATTGCCACTTAGAAATTTCTTCCACGGGATATCCTAAATTATCTCTTTTAGGTTCAGCATTCCACAGATCTCTAGGGCAGGAGCAAAATGCCACCAATCCCTTTGCTAACAAGAGTGACCTTTCCTCCAGTTTCCAACAAGTTCCTCATCTCCATCGGAGACCACCTCAGCCTGGATTATGTGTCCATTTCACTATCAGCATTTTTGTCAAAACTATTCAACAAGTCTCTAGGAAGTTCCAAACTTTCTCATATCTTCCTGTCTTCTGAACCCTCCAAGTCTCTAGGAAGTTCCTAACTTTCCCACATTTTTCTATCTTCTTCTGAACCCTCCAAACCATTCCAACCTCTTCCTGTTACCCAGTTTCAATGTCACTTTCACATTTTCTTGTATCTTTACAGCAGCACCCACTCTCGTGGTACCAATTTACTGTATTAGTCTGTTCTCACACTGTATAAGGACATACCCAAGACTGGGAGATTCATAAAGGAAAGAGGTTCAATTGGCTCACAGTTTTGCATGTCTTGGAAGCCTCAGTAAGTTTATAATCATGGCAGAAGGGAAAGCAAACACCCTCTTTTTTACATAGTGTCAGGAGAGAGAATGAGCAAAATGGGGATAGGCTGCTTATAAAACCTCAGATTTAGTGAGAACTCACTTACTGTCACGAGAACAGCATGAGGGTAACTGCCACCAGGATTAAATTATCTTCCACTCAGTCCCTCCCATGACATGTAGATTATGGGAACTACAATTCTAGAGGAGATTTGGGTGGGGACAAAGAGCCAAACTGTAACACTGGGAGACTTTTTATTACAGCATTGTTAGTTACTGGTCTGTTGAGGTTTTGGATTTCTTCCTGGTTCAATCAATGTGTCAAGGTTGTTATGAAATTCTTCCAGATTTTCCAATTTATTGGCACACAGTTGCTCATAGTAGCCTCTAATGAGCCTTTGAATTTCTGTGTTATTGGTTATAATGTCTCCCTTTCATCTTTGATTTTATTTATTTGGGTCTTTTCTTTTTCATTCTTCGTAAAGCAGGTGTTGAACAATGAGAACACATGGACACAGGGAAGGGAGCATCACACACTGGGGTCTGTGAGGGGGAACTAGGGGAGGGACAGTGGAGGCTGGGGAGTTGGGGAGGGATAACATGGGGAGAAATGTCAGATATAGGTGATGGGGAGAAAGGCAGCAAACTACATTCCCATGTATGTACCTATGCAACAATCTTGCATGTTCTTCACATGTACCCCAAAACCTAAAATGCAATAAAATGTATATTAAAAAAAATAAAATAAAATATTTTTTTCTTTTTATTGATCATTTTTATTTTTGTATTTCAGTTTTATTTATTTCTGCTCTGATCTTGTTTATTTTCTTCCATTAATTTTGTGTTTTGTTTGCTCTTGCTTTTCCACTTCTTTCAGATGCATCATTAGTTTTAAGTTTTTCTACTTTTCTACTTTTCTGATGTAAATATTTATTACTATTAATCTGTCTCATACTGTTTCTTTCCATGTGGCCATTGCCAGGAGAGAGGAGAAAAGTGGTTTAGGTGATTCAAGACTGTCATTTTCACCCTCCTCAGTACTTCTTTCCTTAATATGACGTTAAAATCACATGCTGTGATTACTCGCCTGATTTTTTGTTCTTATGAAGTTGCTTTTTCATGTGGATAGTTGATCAGTTTGGTGCTCCTTTGGAGGGTGATGGAGGAAGATTGCTGGAGGCTTCTAGTTGGCTATCTTGCTCTACCTCCTGCCTTTCTGTTTGCTTGTTGATGAACATTTAGGTTGTTTTTAGTTTTTGACTATTACAAATCAAACTTGGATGAAGATTTATGGGTAAGTCTTTTATGGACATATGCCTTTATTTCTTTTGGGTAAATTACAAGCATAATGGTAGGATAATACTGTAGATGTATGTTTAACATTAAAAAAAAACTGCAAACTGTTTTTCCAAAGTGTTTTCTTTTTACATTTTCATCAGTTTATGAGAATTCTCCTTTCACATCCTTGCGAAAACTTGGTATGATGTAGCATTTTAATTTTTTCCATTTTAGTAGATCTCTAGTATAATTTCATTATGGTTTTAATTTGTATTTTGACTATTAATTTTTGGTATCTTTTCAAGTGCTTAATTTCCACCCATATCACTTTTATGATAAAGTACCTTCCTTCAAATCTTTGTCCATTGTGTTTATTGGGTTATTTGTTTTCTCATTAAGATTTGAGAGTTCTTTGTATATTCATAATAGAAGTCTTTTAGTAGCATATAACTTGCAAATATTTTCTTCCAATCTATAATAGTGTATTTTCATCCCATTAACAGGGACTTTTGAAGAGCAGACATTTTTATTTTAATAAAGCCTAATTAATCAAGTTTTTTAAATATCCTAAATCATGCTTTTTATGTTGTCTTTAGAAAATGTTTGCCTAACCTATGGTATAAAGGGTATTTTTGTAATGTCTGCTTCTGGCAGTGTTATAGTTTTTGTTTTACATTTAGGTCCATGATATGTTTTGGGTTAACTTTTGTACCAACCTAATATATGGTGTGATGTATGGGTCAAAATCTACCTTTATGGACATTTGTATACCCAATTTTTTTTTTCTAGCAGCATTTGTTGAGAGGCTCCTCTTTTTTTGCCAAATTGTCTTTGCATCTTTGTCAAAAATAGCTGAATAAGGCCAGGTATGGTGGCTCACACCTGTAAGCCCATCTCTCTGGGAGGCTGAGGAGGGCGAATTACTTGAGGTCTGGAGTTCAAGACCAGCCTGGCCAACATGGTGAAACCCTATCTCTACTAAAAATACAAAAAGAAAAAAAAATTAGCCAGGAGTGGTGGCACGCACCTGTAATCCATGTACTCCCAAGGCTGAGACAGGAGAATTACTGGAATGTGGGAGGTGGAGGTTACTGTGAGCTGAGGTCAGTCACTGCACTCCAGCCTGGGTGACAGAGCTAGACTCTGTCTCAAGAAAAAAAAACTGACTATATATTTTTGGGTCTAAATTTGAACTCTCTATTCTGTTCTACTTATTAATTTATCCATATTTATTCCAATACTGCAACTATTTTTTTTTCTTTTTTGAGATGATGGACTCTTGCTCTGTCATCCAGGCTGGAGTGCAGAGGCACAATCTCAGCTCACTGCAACCTCCATCTCCTGGGTTCAAGCTATTCTGGTACCTCAGCATCCTGAGTAGCTGGGATTATAGGTGTACACCACCATGTCCGACTAAATTTTGTATTGTTAGTAGAGATGGGGTTTCACCATGTTGGTCAGGCTGGTCTCGAACTCCGAACCTCAGATTATCCACTCACCTCAGCCTCCCAAAGTGCTGGGATTACAGGCGTAAGCTACCACACCTGGCCCAGCTTGTCAGTTGATATAAAAATCCTATGGGAATTTTGAATGGGATTGTCTTCAATATGTAGATCATTTAGGGACAACTAGCATCTTAAAACTATTTAGTCTTTCAAACCATGAACATAATATATTTTTCCATTGATTTAGATCTTTTGAATTTCTCTCAGTAATGTTTTATAGGTTTCAGTGTTAAGGTCTTTCACATATTTTGCTACATTTCACTGAGTATTTCACATTTTTGATGCTATAATAAATGATGTTTCTAATCTTTAGTGTCTGAATGTTTGTTGCTAGCATACAGAAATAGAACTATTTTGTAGGTTAATGTTTTTCTCCAAAACCTTGCTAAACTCATGTTATAGATCTAGTAGCTTTTATATAAATTCGGTTGAATCTTCTGCAAAAACAACCATCAATTTGTAAAGAAAGTTTTAATTTATCCTCTTAACTCTAGATGACCTTTATTATTATTTTTTGCTTACCTACTGCATCCAATAGAACCTTCAGCACAATGTGGAATAAAACTGGTAGTGTGGATATTGTTATCTTGCTTCTGTTCTTGGAAGGAAAGCATTCACTTGCTAACTATTTTGTATGATGTTAGCTTTTGGGTAACTGGAAAAGTATTTTGCCTTTCTTTTCAGTGTTGTTTACACTGGCTAAAAAAAACTAGGTCTAAAGTTTTTTGTTTTTTTTTTTCTCTCTCATTGTACTTTAAAAATGTTGTACTGTCTTATCTCTTACATTGTTTCCAAGGAGAAATGTGTTATTCTCCTTATATTTTGTCCCTCTGTATATGACATGGTTTTTCATCCTCTGTTTATAAGAACTGGTTTTGAGCAATTTATGATGTGCTTTGGTGTAGTTTTGCTTATGTTTCTTGTTCTTGGAATTCATTGAGCTTATTGGATAGTTAGGTTTATAATTCCTCATATTTGTAAAAATTTTGAGCGTTTAAAAATTATTTTCCTGTCTTCATTCATTCTCCTTTGGGACTCTTATTTGTGTAACAATTACACATATATTAGGAACTTTATATTTTTCTACAATTACTGTTGTTCTGCCCATTTATTTCCTTTTTCTTCTTGTATTTAATTTCATGTGGCTTCCATAGCTATGTATTCAGGTTCTCTAATCTGCAATGCGCAACATCTATCATTAATTCTAGCCAATGTATTTTCCATTTTCACGTTTTAGTATTCAGGTCTAGAGTTTTGCTTTGGTCTTTTTTTATACTATCCATGTGTACTTAACTATTTAAACATGAAATACAAGTGTAGTATTTAAATATTTTTGTCTGCTAATTCTAAATCTTTTATTTTTTAATATTCTTTCCTATAATTTCAACTGATTGATTTTTCTCCTCATTATGGATTATTTTTCCTGCTTCCTTTTATACCTGGTAATTTTTTATTGAATTCCAGATATTCTTTTTTTTTTGTCTGAATATTTTTAATTTTTATGAGTATTGTTGAGATTTTTTTTCTGGTATACAGTAAAGTTACCTGAAAGCAGTTTAATCCTTTTGGGTCTTGCTTTTAAGATTTGTTAGGTGAGGCCGGCGCGGTGGCTCACGCAAGTAATACTAGCACTTTGGGACGCCCGGCGGGGTGGATTGCCTGAAGTCAGGAGTTCTGAGGCCAGCATGGCCAACATGATGAAACCCTGTCTCTAAAAATTCAAAAATTAGCAGGGCGTGGTGGTGCATGCCTGTAATCCC
Organism: Cacajao melanocephalus; assembly: GCA_963573385.1. Lineage (NCBI taxonomy): Eukaryota > Metazoa > Chordata > Mammalia > Primates > Pitheciidae > Cacajao > Cacajao melanocephalus. The sequence goes on from CAUYLG010057062.1 coordinate 18,728, forward strand.
AGCTTCTTGGGAAGCTGAGGCACAAGAATCGCTTGAATCCGGGAGGCAAAGGTTGCCGAGATCGCGCCATTGCGAGCCAGCCCGGGCGACAGCGTGAAACTCCCTTAAAAAATAAATAAATAAATAAACTGTTAGGTGGAACGGAAACAGTGTTTAGGCGCTCAGTGGATGGCTAATTATGTCCCACTACTGGTGAAAAACATATGTATTTTATCCAATGTCCCATGAATTTTAAAGTTTTCCAATTTGATGGTGGGAACGTGGATCATTCCCAGCTCCGTGTGAGTACAGGGCACTGTTACCTCTGATCCTCTGGGGTGGTTCTTTCCATTGCCTCGAGACATTTCTCTATTTACCAAATAGCACTAAGTTGAATAATCAAGGGGGATTTTCTGCAGATCTCTGGCTCTCTGTCTTGTGCAGTTCTCTGTTCTCCGGTACTCATTCTGCAAATTTTTAGCTACTTTGGAATCCTCAGACCCTCAGCTCCATCTTCCTAACTTAGGAAGACTGCTAGGCACCACCTGAATTCCTCTTTCTGCGCTATGACCTAGAAACTCAAGGCAGAAAGCTGAGGCAAATGTAGGGTCACCTCATTTGTGTTCTGTCAATCAGAGATCACTGTTCTTTTTCATGTGATGTTTGTTGTCCTGAAAATTGTTTTACATATTTCATAACTTTTGTTTTTATCTAGTGGAAGTTTAAATCTGGTTCTTATTACTCCACCTTGGCTGGAAGCAGATGGCTCAGTAATGGTTTTAATTTTATTTATGACAATGCTATTTTTAACAACAATTTCACATATTATTTTCCTTTTATTAGGCTATGCTTTGTGTATTTCTTTTATTTTGTTTTCTTTTAGATGTTTTTCATTCATTTTCTTAGCTATTAATTCAAAATATATTTCCATATCTACCATGTAACTGATGTGCTAAGTTCCAGAGTTACAAATATAAATAAGTTTTCTCTGCTTTCTTTTATGGTTTAGATTAGAAAGAACAGCAAACAAACAGTTAAAAATTACAGAGTGATAAGGGCTTGCTTGATTGATTGATTCAAGATTCTTAGCAGTTAGTATTTATATTTCAGGCAGAACCCGCATTATTCGTTTTGAAATTCTAGGGCCATGCACAGTATCTGGGACCCAATATCGCTCAAGATAAATAAACAATTAACCATGCAAGGGGATAAGTGCTTTCTTTAATTCCTTCTTTATTCTTACAATTAGTGTTTATGTGTCTGAGTGCAGAAATTGTCTTATTCAGTGTTCAGTGAAAGAATGAGATGTTCTTTAAATATCTAGTGGGGAGAAGAATGATTTTAGGCTGGGAAGCTAGAAAACAGCATCAAAGAAGCATTTTTGGGTTGACATTTGAGGGATGAGTAGAACTTCTCTAGAAGGAGTAGGGTAGAAAGCGTATTTCTACAAGTCTTAGGGGAGGGAAAGAAGGTGATGTGCTGAGGTAACACTGGGTAGTTCCAAGTGAAAAGAACAGAGGTTATATTGTGTGTGAATGTGTGTGTGTGTGTGTGTGTGTGTTTTGGGGGGGGTGTGGTGTGAAGGGATTTTTCAGTGGGGAAAATAAGATTTAAAAAAATAGGCGCTGCAATGTAAAGGGTCTTGATGCCATAATAAGGAGTTTGGCCTTTATTACATAAGCAAGAATGAATCACCTTGAGTACTAAATTATGCTCTCCTGTTTGTATACAGCAGGTGGTAGAACAGTGGGTATGTGGATTAGCAGGAGATCTGAGGCAAAAGTTCAAGTGGGAGGCTGTTGCTAGAAAATTACATTTCAATTGAGTCATAACCAAAATCTACCTAGGATAGCATATTGAAGAATAGCCTAGCATAACATTAAGTAGAGCATTAATTAATTATATGATAGGAGGAAATTTTAGCAGGCCATGCAATAGAAACTCAGAGAGGAAAGAGTATAATGTATACGGTTTTAGAAGCAGAATGTCTTGATCTAGCAAATATGATTTTTTTTCACTTAATATCCTTCAATGTGTGCATTTCAAAACTGTGTCATGCATTGATATTACAGAGATATTAGAGATTATATAACACAACTCCTTCATTTTACATCTTTCCTGTACTGATAAACAACTAACCTCAATAGTACCGCCTTACTCATATATTTAGTGTATATACATACATATATACTCATATATATATGTATGTATGAATATTAATATGTACAGGTATATTTCTATGTGTGTGCATATATATATATATGGATACGTATGTGCATACACACATGAAATGGATTTTCTTTTCCCTCTCTATCTCATAAAACATATATGACTGTTTTATTTTTATATCGTAAATTGTTAAAGAACAGCATCTGCTTTAAACCTTTGGAATTACAGGATGGATAACATATTTCTGAAGATAATGTTTACTTCTTTACTCCGATATTTTTATTTACCTAAAGATTCTTATAAATGTTTTTAATTCATGTTTACTTATAATTTTTTATTGAGGTCCTATATCGCATATGTATATTAAATGTTACTAACTATTCAAGCATGCAGTTGGTCATGTGCAATTGCAGTGCATTTTAAAATCACCAAAAGAATACATTTCTGATAATTTTAAAATTAGAGGACAACTTTATAAAAATTATGCATTTGAACAGCCATGGTAAGAATGTTAATTTAGGCTACATTTAAAAGTTATGGTTGCATTCTTAAAATTGGTAGGATTTTTGGCTATTTAGCAATAATAAATTTCTCCTCAATATTGTGATGAATAGAAAAATTGTAAGACCCTTCAAGGCCTAATGTTATTTATAGAAAGTTTTTCATACAGTTTCATTCCTGAATTGGTCCAGAACATGTTTAGCTCGTTTACTTGATGATTTCACTCTAATGAAATGAGCCTGTTGTTTCAGATTAATTCACATGGTCTTTCTACACAGAGAGATAGCCAAGGTCTAGAATCTGGCTTGCTTCGTTTGTCCTTTCTATTACAAAAGTGTTCCTCAGGTCCTCACCATCTGGGTTTGTGGTTATGTTGAGAATCATCTTGAGGCAGTTGCCTCAGAGACTTGAGATTACAGTGTAAATGCCTGAGGGTTTAGCTTCAGACCCAGCCCTTAACTTTTGCCTTAAAATGGCCAAGCCAAACAATATTACTGAGAATTAAAACTTTGTTTATAAAAACCTAAAGTTTGTGCTTGTTGTATAAGGTAATCATCTTTAGATCTTAGGATGTATTTTAGGCTTATTTATTAAATAAAAATGACTTCTCTTTTCCTCATATTAGATGCTTTGATAGCTACTAGGAATTTAAAAATAAAAATGTATTATTGCTAAGAATTTAAGAATAAATACACTAGATATTTGAATCTAAAAACAAACGTATTTTATTGCAGAGCACTTTAAATATAAAGAACAAGCATTATATGTATAAATAAATAAAAATGGACAATTCCAATTTAAAGAAGAAATATTAAGTACCAGATTTTTAACATGACATAATTGGTTTCTACTATTTCTAAATCCTTATAATTTTTTTTGCAGTTCATACATCTTATGTTTCTTTCTTTCTTTTTTTCCAGCAGAAAAAGTAGAAGAATAGTTTACCACGGCCACTTTCCCTGCCTCTGTTAAGCTATTGCCTATGTGCTTGCTGGTTTTATTCTGATGTTTTCCTTAGCTGCTACAGTTGGCCTCTTTCTTCTCTCCAATTTATGGTTGTAGTAGTGGTGGTGGTGGTGGTAGTAGGGTGGTGTTTGTGGTGTGTGTGTATGTGTGTGCACATGCAGGTGTGTGTCTATAGGATAGTGGGTGGTATGAATAAAAATTCTCAAGATATTTTCACTTCCTACTTAATCCTCAGTAGCACTTCTTTGGTATGAGCCTGGAGTTAGTATCCAAACTTCACTGTCACAATTTTCTGTTTCTTTTCTTGGCTATCATTTGCTGAGGTTTATGGCATGACATATGGTTGTTAATGTTGAATGATGGGTTCTTCCCCCTACTGTTTCTGTTGTTCTTATTCAATCTGTAACAATCAGAAAAGGGAAATTATTTGCCTCAGCTTTACTTTTCCATCATCACCCAAAAACCTGGACTTGCTTCTGAAATAGCCATTTGATTTCACAACAATTTAATCCCTTTCTTGAATGCAATGAAACATAGGTTTCTAAAAACAGACATGTTCTTTTTATTTTTCTGCATAAGGGGTGCTACAAAGGAGAGAGTGTTCCAGGGGAGGGCAAAAGAAAAAAAGAACTAAATTTCTTTTCACGATATTGTGACACACAAGTGCAAACACCGTATATTTAGTCAATCAATCAAGCAAACAAGCACACAGAATCAGACTTCCAACAATGAATTCCATTATATATTTAACCTGTATATAAGACACAGTCATTGTTCAAACAAATTTTCTTTTTCTTGAATTTTTATGGAAGAAATGTATAATCCAATTAGAAAGTCATCAGAAGGGAGAATCTTTACCCAAGTCAATGAAATAGAAAAGAATAAATTCCAGGGACTGTCCTTTTGTGTTATAACTCCTCAGGGAGCTGTATCCATCAAGGGTTATCTTTGGTTTTGAAAGCTGCTCTCCTTTGACTTAGAATTCTCTGTTGTTTTGGGTGCCAATTTATTCAATGCCATCATCAAGAATAAATGAACTCAGCCAGAGACCTTCTAAGAAAGAAATAATTACAGGAAAGAGAACTGCAAATGAATGTTTGTAGGATTTATATTTTGAATACCTATGACATCTTCATATTTTAAGTGTTTTGAAAACGCATTTTTCCATTGGCCTGTTCATGAATGAGTTTCTGGGTATTTTATATTTAAAATTATTTCTAGATATGATGACATTTTAAAAAGTTTCTGTAGTTTGAATAAGGGGTATTTCAGTTAAGCCTCATGCTTTTGAAGGTGTTTTTTTTCTTCCTTTTTTATTAATCCTATTTTTATAAGTGAGTCTCTAGAGTTCATTGCTTTGAAAAGGAAATAATGTTTTTCTTTCCATTAGCAGCTCCCATAATTAGAGATACATCTACTTTGTTTTTTTCTTGGAAAACATCTCACCTTCCTACATATAGTTTTGGATTTGTCCTTTAAATCAATTACATAATTGTTGAGCTGATATTTACTGAATATTATTTACACAGGATTTTGTGGGGCATTTTCAAGGAATGTATAACATAGTTGAGTAAACAAGATTATAAAGAGATTTTGCTACATTATGTGGTAATAAAAGGACAAGGAAGGAAAAGGAAGACACACCTCTGTAGTATGGAGCAGTCTGGGAAGTTCTTGTGAATGAGGCGAAACTTGAGTACAGCAACATAAAGAGTGAGAAGTATTTGGATTGGCTAAATGAAAATGACAACTCTAGTTGGTAGAAGGGAAATGAGGTGGAGTGGGAAAGGAGTCAAGACATTGGCTTAAAAAATAAAGCAAAACGTGGAGGAGTTGGAGGAGATTTGTGCTGACTAGGAAAAATTGTATTGACTTTTAACATAATGTGGATGGAGTTTAAGTAGAGAATAGATTCAAGAAGACTGGGATCATGGCTCACATAGCTCATCCTGACGGAAGGAAGGTTTTCAGTGTGGCTGCTGGTGGGGGTAACTGAGATGATTAGGATCCAATGGAACTCAGATGAATCACGTTCTGATTGGGGTAATTTTGATCATGGAAATATAACAATAGTGAAAAACAGGAAATGAGAGCTGACTTTTCTCAACATTTGGAAAACAAGTATCTCTAATAGTGAAGAGAGTCTTTGGAATTGAGTAGGGGCTGCCTAAATAGCAATTATTATTGGCTAAATATTCTGCTAACTCTTTTACATACACCATCTAAATTTAAGCCTGAAATATTGCTTTTATAGTGTCTTTATTCAGACATGGATATTTTCTGTCAATTTAAAAAAGATACTAACTACTGTTCATTTTAAAGTAGTTAGTAGATTGTCTCTCTACCATTTAGTATATCATTCACCCATTTTCTTTAAAATATGATTCTTAATATATACCAAATTATGTTCTACTTTTAGGGTATTTTCTTGACTTTCCACCTTATGCCCTTAATTTTTTTTTCAGCATGTACATTCATTTAGTATTTAAAGTTATTATTATGACTTCTAAGTCAGAATTAAGAAATCTATTGACTAGTTGTGATATTATATCTAGTAAGCTTGCAAAACTCTCTTACTGATTGTAATAACTTTTACTTTATTTTCAGCAAATTACCTTTAGTTTACTTTCAGCAGCAAATTCTATCCTCTACAAATGATGATAATTTAATCTTTCCTTCTAAAATGTAAAATTTATTTATTTTTATCTCATTAGCTTGTCTAGAACTTCTAAATTATATTGAGTAGTGAAAGTATTAGTAGGCATTCTCTTTTATGAGAATATTTGTATTAAAATTAAGCATGTTGTTGGTTATTGATTAGAGAATGATATAAACTCTGCAATGTTAGAATTTTAAGAAATCAAAGATATTATTTTCATCATGTGACTTTTTGATAATTAACAAGTATGTTTTTCCCTCTTGCCTGCTGAGATGATCACTAACAGTAAATGTATTACCTTCCAAACAATCTTGAAATAAAGTCAACTTTGCCTTTATTTAGCATGCCATGATCGCACTGTTGTTTTAGTGTATTAGTTGGATGAATTAGCTAAGACAGAAGTTTTCTCTCATGTTAATATTCATTAACAACCAAGTAAATGGAAAAGGGGGCCAGTTTCTCTTATTTATTTAACATTAGAATCACATGGAAGGCTTATTAAAACACAACTTGCCCACTCCACCTGTAGGATTTAGTAAGTTTGGAGTCAGTCTCAAGAATTTTCACTTCCAACAAGTTCCCAGGTGTTACTGATGCCACCTGTGTGAAGACCACATCCTGAGAACCCAAATTACAAAGGTCTTTAGTTTCAATCAGGGCATATTGTACTTCATAGAACTGGAAATTATAATTATTGGAATATTCTTAGGTAAAAGAAAGAAGTTGATGAAAGCAATTTTTAAGTAAAATTCATTTGGAAAAAGGACAAAGAACAGTTTGGATGAGATAACAGACTCTAAAGCTAAGATAACTAGCTGGAGAAACTTCTTACAGATGTGAATTTTCCAAGGTATAAGGAGAGCAGAAAGAATATAAAAGACATTGAAAGAAAAAGTTAGAATGTCATATCGTTGGATATTGTTGGAACATAATGAGAGAATTGAAGGTAATTGGTAAAGGGAATCTTAGGTGGGGACTAGGGTAAGGAGAGGAGGCTCTAGGGTGCAACATTTAAGAACATAGTCTCTCCTCTCATTCCTTTCTACTCCTGGTTCTGTGTTTTATCATAGTGAAGGCAGTAACTCCTTTTTTTTTTTTTGAGACAGAGTCTCACTCTGTTGCCCAGGCTGGAGTGCAGTGGCGCAATCTCGGCTCACTGCAACCTCTGCCTCCCAGGTTCAAGAAATTTTCCTGTCTCAGCCTCTCAAGTAGCTGGGATTATAGGCACTTGCCACCACGCACAGCTAATTTTTGTATTTTTAGTAGGGATGGGGTTTCACCATGTTGGTCAGGCTGGTCTCGAACTCCTGACCTTGTGATCTGCCCACCTCAGCCTCCTGAAGTGCTGGGATTACAGGCCGGAGCCACTGTGCCCAGCTGGCAGTAACTATTTTTGAGGTTACAGTAGGGTATCCCAGAATGGAATTTCTATTGCTGTTGAAACTGTAACATGTTCTGGAAATGTCAATTCTGGTAACATTGAAATCAAAAGGCTAATTTTTCAGAATATTTAATTTAAACTTCTCAAGTCATGGCTGGATTGCTTTAATCAAATATAAGAGATTGGAAGGATGCAGAATTTCTGATTTTATCCACCCATCTAATGAGGAACTTACAGAACTGACCTGAATGCAGATGGTGAGTGGCTTATTAAGGTGATCAGAGCCTGTAAATCCAAGGGCCTGGCTCTAGATGATTGCAGTGGAAGCAAACATTGGGTAACAGGGGCAGGTGGGCATGCAGAGTGGCAGCCAGGAGGAAGTTAGCATCAAGAAAATCAGACAGCTGGTGGGAAGGCAACCAATAGCCATGTCTCAGAGACAAAACACTGGGCAATGGGACAGGGTCTGGCAGGAGAGTCCAGTGCCTGCTGTTTTAGGAGAGGATGAAAATACTGGGCCTATTAACTAGAAGTAAGGAGAAAGCCTAAATGCCCAAATGTACCATAAGGTTTGCTTTAAGATTTTGGAAGAAAAAGCATATTATAACTTACATATATATACCACTTTCCACAAAAGACAAAAGGAGGGGCAGTAGCTGAGATAGAAAAGCTATTTTCTAAATCCTGCTTATGAAATCATTTCCCCCAAATGTAATAATAAAGGAAAGCTATACAAGTAAAAAGCAAGTAAAAGTTGCTACCAGAGAACATGCCTGCCATGTGTTTTACGTATGTGGATTAAATTCTTTCCAGGATACTACCATATGTGTTGACATTATATCTTAGAAATCTTTGATTTCTGAGGATATACATCTGGTGAAAAAATAACTGAACCAATGACTCGTGCATATATAAATTGTTTCATTCTTTCTTTGGGAGGTGATTTGTTTGAAAGCCCCTGTTGGAAAAAAAAAATGAAATTAAAATGAAAAGGGAAAGTAGAAAAGTTGGAAAACATAGTCCAAATGACAGTAAATGTTAATGGTCTGATCTCATACACAAAAAATTGTCCTTCAGACTGAAGTGTGTATTAAATAGTAATGGATAGATATACTTCTCTGTGGAATCTGATTTGTCTAGCAAATCCTTACTGACATATACTCTCATTTACTACTATATAGTCTTTTGAAAATGCCATTCCAGCAGAGCATAAAAAAGGTTATTTAGATTAAGTATAGTTACAAGATAAGCAGTATACTGAGTTCATTGGACTTCATGCACACTCATTTAATTTCCACCGCTCCATTACTCTGAATCAAACTGTCCCTGAAAGAACAAGAGGAAGGAAAAGGGCATTAAAAAACACAAATCACAAAGTAGAGAACATTCTTCTTAAAAACGAAATGGTCTCCATGTGTTACCATTTAATAACATGGAAATACTTTCTTGACTTTTATAGCATCCACAGAAATTGCACCAATCTATTAAAGAATGCAATAAAAAAAAAGACTTTGAGGTGGGTTAACATTTTCCAGGTCTTTATCATTCTAGATGGGCTTGGAACTTCAAAACACTGTAAAATATTATAAATGGTATCCATTTGCATCTGTGTGCAGCTTATGGCATAATGAATGCATGACCACTTAACCATTTATCGAATACAGGAAGAAATATGATGAGACCTTCAGTGATACATTTTAAAATAAGGCCCAAAGCCAGGTTTTAAAGAAAGATTGTGCCAAAACAGTTTATCTTCTCTTTTTTTCTCGTAACTTTAGTGCCATTAAGTGCCCATATGGGGCTTTTTGGACTTCATTTGAAAATCAAGTAATTAATACAATTGGGGAAAATAACTTTTAAAGGAATAAGGAATTGCAATAAGGTATAAACAAGAAAGATCTGAAGTTTAGAGGACAAAAAATGACAATGCTAATACAAAAGTTATACTGGATGATTCAAGTAATTGTTGAGACCTTTCACAGGTTCAGCTTGCATTTGACAGTGGCTGAACTTTATTAGCCTTTAATGGCCTTCATTAAATTATATTTGGTATAGAAGAGGCTATGCATTGAATGAGTATCATGAGAACATATATATATATATTTTTTACTTACCTGTATAGCTCAACTAAGGAGGTTTGAACCTCAGTATCTTGTTCTAGGGAATAGAATGCTTTCTATCTTATTTCAGACAGTGAAATAAGATAATTTTTATAGTTTTTTTTTTCTCTATGTGCTTCTTCTCAGTGTTTACACAGACTCTATCTTACACAGCAAACAAACAACAGCCCTACCTTTCCTCTTAATCTACGTGCAGGTACTATCCTAGTTGCTATTGTTCTGTGTATCTTCCTCACAAATTGAGAAACATTATCTGCACCTTCTCACCTCCAACCCTCTCCCCAATCCACTATAATCAGAATTTTCATGACCTTCCTCTGAGCAGCTCAAAGGTCACCTGTGTCTTGCATATAGTTAAGTCAAATACAAATTTTCTGTCACTATTTAATGCATCTTCCTTCTACCAGTGGCTACTAGATCACTCTATTTTGTAAAGAAGACAAATAAAAGCTTTCTTTTTTATGATTTCTACACTTTTCTAGTTCTCCCACTTCTTTCAAATTGAATGTTCTCTGTTACTTAAAACTTAGAAATTCCTAAAAGGAATTTGTCACCTTCACAAACAAATCCCAATCCCCACCTCCATCTTCTCTCGGGGTAGGGAAGCAAAACCTACTTCTTCGATAACGCTTGTTAATTTACAGTATGGTGTCATGAGCTACCTACTTGGCCAAATTAGAAACCTGAGAGTCTTTGTTAACTGCCTTTTCTCCCTAATTTCCTGATGAGCCACAAGACTTCATCTTTCGAATGTTTCCATTCTCACGATCCTCGCCACCACCATCACATATCAAGGTATGACTTATTTTAGACATCACTTTATCAACATTTCGCTGAATGCTTTCACAATCTCCAGTTCTAAGTCAAGCTTTTTTCCTATGGATAAATTTCTTTTCTGAAATATAAAGCTGATTCTATCACTCTGCTGCTAAAATCCCTTTGATTTCTTCTTATTGCCCTTGGAGGGCAGGGAAAGCCTAATCTAGCATGAGGTGAAAAGTCCCAATTTGTACTTCTCTCACTTTATGCCACACTAAACCCCATTCAAATAATAAACTCCAGTCATACTAAATTTACTTCCTCAAAAGTTATATCTCATTTGGAATATGTAAGTACTATTTCCATCTGTTGCCTAACATTTTTAGCTTTATTGAGGTATAATTGAAAAATAAAATGGTACATTTTTAAAGTGTACAATCTGAAGATTTGATCTACACATACATTGTGAAATAATTACTACAATCAAGCTAATTAACATATCCATCATCTCACATAGTTGCCTTCTTTTTTTGGGGTGAGAATGCTTAATATCTGTTCTCTTTGCAGATTTCAGGAATGCAACATATATAATCATCATGCTATCCATTAGATCCCAATAAGTTATTTTTCTTGTAATTGAAAGTTTTTACTCTTTAACTGATATCTCTTCATTTCTCTAACTCCACAGTCCCTGGTAACCAACATTCTACTTTCTTTCTGTAAATTTCACTTTAAAAAAGATTTTATGCACAAATGATACCATATATTATGTGTCTTTCTCTTTCTGGCATATTCCACTTACCATAATGCCCCTCAGTTTCATCCATATTGTCAAAAATGGCAGAATTTTCTTCTTTTTTTGGCTCAATAATATTCCACGGTATACATATATTGCTTTTCTTTACTAATTCATCCATGGACTGACACTTAGATTGTTTATATATCTTGAGTAATTATTCATAATTATGAATAATTTCATATTCATATTCCATTTCATTATGAATAATTCTGCAATAAACATGGGAGTGAAGATATTTCTTCTGGAAACTGATTTTGTTTTCTTTGGATTTATATCTAGAAATGGAACTGGCAAATCACATGCTACTTCTATTTTAATTTTTTAAGGAATTTCTATATTTTTTCCATAATGGCTGTACCAATTTATACTCTAACCAATGATGTGCAAGGATTCCCTTTCTCCACATCTCTGCCAACCTTTGCTGTCTCTTTTTTTTTTATTATTTTATAATAGCCATTCAAACAGATGTGAAGTGATTGCGGTTTTCACTTGCATTTCTGTGATAATTAGTAATGGTGATGGTGAACACTTTTTCATGTACCTGCAGGCCACCATTTGTATATATTCTTTGGAGAATTGTCTGTTCAGGTCCTTTGCTCTTTTTTTAATTGTTTTTATTTATTTGCTATTGACTTGTATGGATTTCTTACATATTTTAGATGCTAATCCCTGATCAAATATATGATTTGAAAGTATTTTTTCCCATTCTATTTACCATCTTTTTACATTGTTAATTGTTTCTTTTTCTGTTGCCCAGGCTGGAATGCAGTGGCATGATTCTGGCTCACTGCAGCCTCGACCTCCTGGGCTCGAGCAATACTCCCAATTCAGCCTCCTGGATAGCTGAGATTATAGGTTTGCACCACCAAACGCAGCTAATTTTTGTACTTTTTGTAGGAACAGGGTTTTACCATGTTGCCCAAGCTAGTCTCAAACTCTTAAGCTCAGGTGATTTGCCCATGTTGGCCTTCCAAAGTGGTGGGACTACAGGTGTGAGCCACTGCACCCGGCCTGTGGAAGCTTTTAATGTGAGGCAGTCCCACTCATTAATTTTTGCTTTTGTTTCCAAATTCAAAAAATCATTGCCAAAACCAGTGTCAAGGAGCTCTCTGCCTTACTCTTTATATGGATTGGCTTTCAGCTAAGTTTTTTTAGACCAGGAAACCTATTCTGACTCGCACTGTTGATTACTCATTATCGTATGCTATATATTCCCGCTCTTTAGTTCTACAGCATAATATTCCTTTCTCTTAAGACAGTATTGCTATAACCGTAATATAATAAATATAATTTTTACAAAAGTATTATAATTTCTTATTGATTATCTACCTTAGTCATTGTAACTCAGTGAGGACAGAACCCATCTGTGTCTTATTTACTATATGTGGTACAGAATATATTGTTTATGCCTAGTAAAGATTTCAGGCACTGGAAAACATTGAATGCCTCAGCAATATTGAGATTCCCTGAGGCCACAATGGTGTATCTTAGAGTAAGTTTCAGCAAATTTTTATTCCTTTTTATAAAGCTCAATTTTTCATTAAAAGTGGAATCCCCTTGTGTTGACTATTTATAGAGACATGGGGATTTCTATATGTGTTATACATCAACACTGTTCATAGTTTTATTGTCAATAATAATTTGAAACTAGCCCCTGCTTCTCTGCCAAGAGGAGCCTGACAGCTCTCTCCAGTGTTATATTTATATATGCTAGGTGTTCTAATAGTGATTTATCATAGAAACACTTATTACTTTGCTCCATTCTTTGGTTTTCATCTGTGTTTCTGACTACAACACTTTTCTTTTATGATAATGGATCCTTTCGTTTATCTTAATTCTGCCTTGCTCTAATTTTAAGGAGCTCTGTCTTCTATTTTGTTGTATGATAAAAGAAAAAATGATTCCCTTACAATAATATACAAATTTATACAGTGTTTAATATGTTCTCTCTTCACTTTGCAGAACTGAATAATCTAGGCCTGTCTTCATATCAAAGTTCATGGTCAACCTAGTCTTGTGGTTACTTTAGTTGACTTCATCCCTGTATTTGGGTATAACTATCTGTTTCTTCTGAAATGATTTTTCATTTCTCTGCTTCAAATTGAGGGTGGAGCAGGAGGACTTTAAGATGCCATTAGAACACATCATCCATATCTAGGTTTTTTAATCATGTTAAATTCTTAACGTAGCCAATGTAGTCTTCTCTGACGGTCTAGTTGTTTATTGTGTGGGGCTATGGCTACCTACTTCATTATTGTGTTCTGTCTTTTTCTTTCCTAAAGTATTTGTAGTTTAACAAAGGTTCTCTATTGAAGACTAGGATGGACCCAACTAAATAATGTTATTCTTAAGAATTTTGGAATTTAGTTACAGAAAATACTATTTTCCCAGTGGGACTTTCCTTGGAACATTGTAATCAACACAACTGGTAAATCTCTCTTGTCTACATATAAATTTGGCTTTCCTGAGAGTTCAAGGTGGTAAAAAAACAATGTGGCAGCATAGGTCGAAAACATCTGTTCTTTTAAACTGGTTTTGTTCCTCTAAAGTGTTGCTGGTTCATTGTAGAATAGTGAGGCTCGAGGCAAAATATGCATGTTTTGCGTACATATGAAATATTTTATGTGTATAGCATATATAAATATTTATAACTTTAAGACCAAGACATTTTCAATGTAAGAAAAATTACAGCTAAGATATGAGCCACCTGGACATCCCCCAAGTCCTTAGCTTGCTTGAGTAGATATAACCTTTAAGCTATACATAAAAGTGTCTTGAAAGCCTATATCTCCTAAGGCAGAAGCCTAGCTTATGTCCCAGTATCTCCAAGGATTTTTAAAAATTATTTAGTTAAAAATTGACAAAAATTGTATATATTTATGGTGTACAACATGATATTTTAAAAAATGAATACATTGTTAAATGGCTAAATCAAGCTAATTACCACATAATAACCTCATATACTTATCACCATATTTAACGTGGTGAGAACAAAACATCTACTCCCTTAGTAATACACTGTTATTAACTACAGCCAGCATGACTGAAATTTTGTATCATTTGACCAAAGTCTCCCCAGTCCCTCTCATCTACCACTACCCTCAGTCCCTGGTAACCACTATTCTAATCTTGGCTTCTATGAGTTCACCATTTTTAGGTTCTACATATAAGTGAGATCACGCAGTATTTGTCTTTTTGCCTTTTCTCTAGCGATTTTTGGTGAGGACTTAACTTTCCTCTCGACTTTTATGGACCCAACAACCTTTTCCCACCAAACTGATCTTTAGAGTGTGTGTCTCCTAATGGGTGCTCTATTCCATTTCCATAGTGACTTACCCTTATGCACACCATCCAGTCACTCCCCAAAAGAACTAACTATGTGGACAACAGTTTCCATTAAACTTTTAGACCATGAAGAAATGTTATGGTTTAACAAAGAATCCAAGGCATTCAAATAATGAATTTGGGAGCCATTGATTAGGCAGTAATATATCTCCAATATAGTTTAACATGTCTGTTTGTAGAACCATGAAAATGTTCAGTTTATAATTTTATAATCTGCTGATTTTTCTTTGTTCAGAGTATGAAATCTAGAATTTCTGATATCTTCAATATTGGGATAAAATTCCTTGTCAATCTAGTAGAGTCAATCTAATACAATAGGTGAAAATAGTCTAAATAGTATTTATCAATATGTGAAATATTTTGAGAATATTATTGAATATAGAGATTATTTGGAGATTACATTAGTCTGTTTTCATGCCATTGATAAAGACATAGCCAAGCCTGGACAACTTACAAAAACAAAAGAGGTTCAATAGACTTACAGTTGCACATGGCTGGGGATACCTCACCATCATGACTGAAGGCAAGGAGGAGAAAATCACATCTTACACGGATGGCAGCAGGCAAACAGAGAGCTTGTACAGGAAAACTCCCATGTTTAAACCCAGCAGGTTTCATGAGACTTATTCACTATCACAAGACCAGCATGGGAAAGACCCACCCCCATGATTTAATTATCTCCCATAGGGTCCCTCCCACAACACATGGAATTATGGGAGCTACAAGATGAGATTTGTGTGGGGACACAGAGCCAAAACATACCATTCTGTCCCTGGTCCCTTGCAAATCTCATGTCTTCACATTTCAAAACTAATCATGCTTTCCCAACAGTCCCCCAAAGTCTTAACTCATTTCAGCATTAACGCAAACGTTCACAGTCTGAAGTCTCACATGAGACAAGGAAAGTCCTTTCTGCCTCTGAGCCTGTAAAATGAAAAGCAAGTTAGTTACTTCCTAGATGCAATGGGGGATACAGGCATTGGGTAAATATAGCTGTTCTAAATGGGAGAAACTGGCCAAAACAAAGGGGCTGCAGGCCCCTAAAAAGTCCAAAATCCAGTGGGACAATCAAATCTTAAAGCTCCAAAATGATCTCCTTTGACTCCATGTCTCACATTAAGGTCATGTTGCTGCAAGAGATGGGCTCCCACAGTCTTGGACAGCTCTGTCCCTGTGGCTTTGCAGGGTACAGCCTCCCTCCTAGGTGCTTTCATGGGCTGGTGTTGAGTGTCTGTGGGTTTTCCAGGTGCATAGTGCAAGCTGTCAGTAGATCTACCATTCTGAGATCTGGAGGACGGTCACCCTCTTCTTACAGCTCCAGTAGGCATTGCTCCAGAAGGGACTCTGTGTGGGGGCTCTGATTCCACATTTCCCTTCAGCACTGCCCTATCAGAGGTTCTCCATGAGGGCCCCACCCCTGCAGCAAACTACTACCTGAGCATCCAGGCATTTCCATACATCCTCTGAAATCTAGATGGAGATTCCCAAACCCTGATTCTTGACTTCTGTGTACTTGCAAGCTCAACACCATGTGGAAGCTTCCAAGTCTTGAGGCTTGCACCCTCTGAAGCCACAGCCCAAGCTGTACCTTGACCCATTTTAGTCACGGCTGGAGTGGCTGAGAAGCAAGGCTCCAAGTCCCTAGGCTGCATACAGCAGAGGCACCCTAGGCCTGACCCATGAAACCATTTTTTTTTCTCCTAAACCTCTGGACCTGTGATGCGAGGGGCTGCCACGAAGATCTCTGATATGCCCTGGAGACATTTTCCCCAGTGTCTTGGTGATTAACATTCAGATCCTCGTTACTTATGCAAATTTCTGCAGCCAACTTGAATATCTCCTCAGAAAATGGGATTTGCTTTTCTATTTCATTGTCAGGCTGCACATTTTTCAAACTTTTATGCTCTGTTTCCCTTTTAAAACTGAATGTCTTTAACAGCATCTAAGTCACCTCTTGAATGCTTTGCTGCTTAGAAATTTCTTCTGCCAGATACCCTAAATCATCTCTCTCAAGTTCAAAGTTCCACAAATCTCTAGGACAGGGGGAAAATGACACCAGTCTCTTTTCTAAAACACAGCAAGAGTCATTTTTGCTCCAGTTTCCAACAAGTCCCTCATCTCCATCTGAGACCACCTCAGTCTGGATTTCATTGTCCATATCATTATCAGCATTTTGGTCAATGCCATTCAACAAGTCTCTAGGGAGTTCCAAACTTTCCCATGTTTTCCCATCTTCTTATGAGCTCCCCAAACTGCTCCAACCTCTGCCTGTTACCCAGTTCCAAAATCACTTCCACATTTTCAGGAATCTTTTCAGCAGCACCCCACTCTACTGGTACCAATTTATCATATTAGTACATTTTCATGCTGCTGATGTCTTATGTGGGTTGCAGTGGGCAAAGAGAGAGCTTGTGCGGGGAAACTAATTTTTAAAATCATCAGAGCTCATGAGACTTATTTACTATCAGGAGAACTGCACTTGCTAGCTATGTAATGCATAGAGCTGGAGTGTTATCAAATCAAATGTGCATAGCTTAAAGACAAAGATAAATCTCAACATGTGAAATGAAATGTTTATGAAGCACTTTAAGTTAGTATAATTAGGAAAAATGTTGGCTAGGTATGATGGCTCACACCTGTGATCCCAGCTACTGGGGAGGCTGAGGTGTGAGGTCAACACTGCAATGAGCTGTGATTGTGCCACTCCACTCCAGCCTGAGGGAGAGCCTGTCTCAAATAAATAAATAAAACTTTAAACAACTTTCAATAGGCTCATTGTTCTTTAGAAAAATATGAAAAAGGTGCAATGCAGTCATTGTTATCTAAAACTGTTTTAATTTTTAAAGATCAGTGGTTTCAGTATTCAAAACATTTAAAGTCACTTCACTCATGTGCTATTTCTACATCTTCAATTCCTATATTTCCCTTAACCACACATACACAGACACAGACTTGAGCTCACTTTAGCCTTATAAATCACAAGAAGGGTAGCTTTATTTTTAAATTAACATTTTTTTCTTAACCTTCATAGAAACAACAGGACCCTTTTTATTTTAAATCATTGTTCTTTATCACTCTTCATTTAATTTGAAGACTCCAAAATATACCAATAGTAGAAGTGGTGATTATAAGAGAATCTTTCATATTCACATTAATTTTAATAGAAAACTAGAGAGGTAAACTTATTAAATATTTCTTGAGTTTAATTTCAAGGTTTAAAACATAAGGAAAATCAGGAGACTAATATAACCTTCACATGTTTATCCCCTACTTTGTCATTACTTTATTTCAAAATTTTTTGCCATGATTTTATTTAAAATGTTGAATTCTCAATTATTTCCCCAGTCTCATTATTAATTTCTTTCCATCTCTGTAGGCATATATATATATATATATATTTTATTTTTTTAATTTTTAATTACATATCTATGTCTTTCATAAAATACATGTAAATATAATCATGTAATTTTTATCTGCTTTTTTACTTAATAAAATATTTCTGAGGTTTACCAATGTGTTGCACAGCTGAAAATCCATTTATCATATAGATATTTATGGTTTGCTTTTTCTGGTTGTTTGCTGCAAACATTGCCATGGTGAGCATACTTACACACACAATCTATGCACAGACGCAGGTATTACTCTGAGTTCATGTGGAGACATGGAATTACAGGCTCAGGGGACATTCATTAGATATTACCCATCTTCCAAAGTGGTGATAATAAGTTACACTGTCACAAATATAAAGTAAGTGTTGCTATTTTCCCATGCATACTCACTATATCATGTTTAGGCCTTTTGAATTGGCTACAGTTCTTTGTTTTTGTTATTTTTTTTTAGATGGACTCTTACATCACAGAGTTCATTCAGCTTGTTCTGTATGTAGAGATATTTGGCTTTGGTCTTTGTTTTGGACCAATATTAATTTCAATATAATTAGAATTGGCCATTATTCAACCAAAATATGTATATGGTACATCTGCAAATGTATGGGCATATTGACTTAATATCTTTACAGGTAAATATGTATATTAAAAATAAATAGAAAGTGAGGCTTTGATGGCAGCTATCAATCCTACCCACTAAGAACTGAAAACATAGGCAGTGTGTCTGGTATTTCTTCATTCTTTCACTTTTTTTCCTGCTTCCTTCTTTGACTTCAGTGCTGTTCATCTCATGCTGATCACTCATAAAATAGTCAAAACTTTGCATCAGAAGATATAATAGAAATTGCAGATAATTCTTCATCGCTCTTTCTGCAGTTGCTTAAAGGTCATTTTGAATTTATGGTGTGCAACAAGTGCTTTTAAAAAAGAAATGCACTTTCCTTTAATTAGCTCTTGAAAATGCTGGTGATGACCGCTTAACGTAAAACAGTATTTAACTTTTCATGTCAGTTAAGTGTCATTTTCTGATGAGAATTTTTTTAATGATATCATTCTATGGAGAGATGTTCATAATGACTGCTTCACTTGCCCTCTCTCCCCATTTACTGGGGTAAGAGAAAGAAGAGAAGTAAGCAGTAGCATTCTTGCTTTCTATGACCCCATAATTAGTCTGAACAGGAAACATGTTATTCCAAATACTCTGGATAGAATTGAACTTGAGCTTTTTACAAATTCCAGATGCTGCTGCAGGTTATTTTTAAAACACTTCACTTTTGCTTCTTAACCAACTGAACTCATAAATTGGTTGAAGAATAATTTTTTAAAAATATTTTTATATTCAAACAAAAATGTTGAGTATTTTAGACATGTAGCTAGTGAAGAATATGTAAAATCTTTTTTGAAAGGTATAGAAACAACACTTAACAGAAGTAATTACAAAAAACTGACATTTGTTAAATGGTCTTTAGATAACAGACACTGTAATTATCTCAAGTATTTATCACAAGCACCTTTATGATGTAGGCGATACAGCTATCTCCTCACCATCATCGTATAACAGAAGAAACTGCTTCTTTGTACAAGTTTAAACATCTACTAAATGACATATCTAGGGCATAGATATATGTGACCCCCAAAGCCAGTTATCTAGTCACCCCTACTCCTTCCCTTTAGTAGAAGTAGTATTTAAATTGAATTAATATTTAAGTAGAAGTATTTAAATTGAGAATATTCAGGAAACATACCTTTGGACTTACCTAAAAACAATAGTGTTTTGAATCTAGTGAAGATAAGTTGAGCTTCCTAGTTTTATAATTGGAGATAATAACTTACAGAGAGTGTCAGTGGCTTGAAAAAAGTCCTGTGTAAAGTTAACAAAGGGTCTTCATTACAGTGCATAACATATTGTGCAAAGTACATTTATTTTTGTGTAACGTTTTCTGTAATTTCACTTTATCTTTATTAATTTAATGGAAACCTATCACAAAATTATGTAGCTGCTAATTTTATCTATATAGTGTTCTTCCTTTCTTTCTTCTTACAGCATGATTCTTTGCTTTAGGGACTGTCTCTTCTCTGTTCAATGAGGTTCTCATTTATATGGTTTTGAATCATACATAGTTTTCCAGTTCCTGCCAAGATACAGATGTGCATGTGACTCATACCTGAGCAATCAAAGCTCCATTATCCTGGTCATAGTGATTACTTTACAAATGGACACAAAGTCCAAGACAAATAGATGTCCAGGATTTCATGTAAAGGTGCTGGGAAAAGTACTTTCTCTCTTTATTCAGTAGTTCTCAAGCTGACTTGATGAAAGTCTGAAACTATGTTCAGACATTTTCTTCAACAGGTGGGAAAGAGATCAACACAGAGAGAGAAACTGCACAGAAAATAAAGAGTGCTAAGCACGTATGTGAAAGAGAGAGATTTAATAATCCCTAAGATAATAGCTCTATACCCCAGCATTCCAGCTTACTGAGGCTAATAAAATGCATTTTGCTTAAGCTAGTTTGAATAAGAGGGTTGTGACTAAAACATCTGGATATGAACTATAGCTTGATAAAGACACAGATTATGTTCTTTTTTCTCGTTCCTTCCCCTTCCTTCCCTCCCCTTCTTTCCCTCCCTCCTTCCCTCCCTCTCTCCTTCCCTCCCTCCCTTCCTTCTTTCTTTCCTTCTGAGACAGGGTCTCTCTCTGTCCTCCAGGCTGGAATGCAGTGGTAGGAACATACCTCACTGCAACCTCCTGAGTAGCTGGTACTACAGGGGCATGCCACCAGGCCCAGCTAATGTTTTTTTTCAATAGAGACTAGATCTTGTTATGGATGATTTCAAACTTCTGGGCTCAAGTGATCCTCCCACCTAGGCCTCCCAAAGTTCTGGAATTACAGAAATGAGCCACTGTGCCCTGCCTTGCTCATTTCTTAAACACTTCCTCTCACTCTTCTTTTAAAGGCATTTTAAGAGGAAAGGGTATAGCAACACTAAGTTTGTTGTGTAATATTATTTATAGCTATGTCATCCAGCGTATTTTCTTAAACAATGCTAGAAAGTTAGTTTTCTTTAATATTGAAACTAGTTGTCATATATGATTAAAGAATAAAACAATTATATTATTATGATAAATTATAGTTAATGATAATAACTATACTAGTGAAATTAATCATTAAATTCATTCCAGTACTTTTACAATGTGAATTGCCTAAAGAGTATTGAACTTATTATTTTATTGCCTTTTCTTAGTCAAATCAATGTTCCTCAATGTATAAAAAAGTGTGTTTTGCTTTTGTTCTTTAATGCCAGTAACCTGCTCTCTCTATATGTATTTTTTGTTTTTCTCCTGATTTCAGAAATTTGATTTTGTTTAGTTATTTAAAGCTTTCTCATATTTTTAGGAATATGGAATTTGCCAAACACAAATATGCTTTACTCAAGAGAGAAGATAATTTCTGAAGAGATATTAAAGAATCACTGCACTATTTATGTAGTTTTAATGCTTAATACCACTTTAACATTGTCTTCGAAATTAAACAAATGGTAGAATCCCTTAATAAAATGGATCGTTATTATACAAATGCAAATAGGTCAACATTTATACCACGAAAGATACATGTATACCAGGAAAGTTTAGCATAATAAATATATAAGGTAGTTCCATATTCTGACATTACCAAAGAGTGTTGAAATTTTCTGAACCTTACTTTCTATAATTGCTGGTTCATATATCAATACTTGAGATCAAAGAAGCATCAACTAAATATAATTCATAGGTAATATAATCAATATTTATTAATATAATATTTATGTTAAACATTCTATGTGCTCTACTTTATCCTTCAAAGTTTCTGTGATATGGTGTAGTTTATTTCTTTATTGTAAAGAAGGAAAATGAATTTAAAGAGTATATGTAACTTGACAATATCACTCTGACTTGAACTGAAGTCTCTTTGATGACCATGCTCTTAATCCCTAAATAATCTTGTGGCCTAAACATTATTCTTCACTTTTTACTGTTGTAATAGAGTTTAGTTTTACTCAAAACTACTCAACAGATTTGCAATGGAAAAAGCCAACTATTTTCTATCTAAGCATTTTACCTAGTTAAAAAATTCATTTTCTAATATTTATATATGTACAAATGTATGTACATGTGTAATGATGAATACATATCCTTACTATACATGCTTAACATTTAAAAATGCATCTCAAAGAGTTCATCTCTTGTACGAGGAATAGAAATTGTGACACTGGCCATTATAAGGTATTAAAAAATTCATGGCAACTTTTGAAAAACGAAGAATGTTATTAACCTTGGTGTCTTGACCAAATTACAAGTCGGGTAATTACATTTGTCTTCCCTAATCTCCTTTTCAACTTTCAATTGGGTAGTGTATTCTTAATGGATTTCATTACCTGGCTTCCCTTAGGATTTAAAATAGGACTTATCTTCCAAGGCTAGGTCTACTTCAAATTTATGTTCTCTAACTTCAACTGAGCTGTCACTGAAACTCTTCAATTGTGTGTGTGTTAATTCTTTTTTCTTCTTCTTTCTTTTCTCTTTCTTTCTGTTTGTGTTTTGTTTTGCTTTCTTTTTGCTTTCTTATGTTCGCTCTTCCAAACCATTTCCATTCCTCTCAAGAGCGAAATACACATTTCAACTCAGCAGTGATTTTTGAGCGCTAAGTATGCACCACTATCCCAAGTTCTGAAAATCCAAAAGCAGTTACGTATTGTTTGGTACTTTTCCATGAGCTTCCACAGCAGAAAATAGTGTTCTTTGACTCTCCTAGAGAGAAGCTCACCTCCTATTCATTGAGAAAAATCAGTCATCCATGGTCCACTTTCATAACCTATCTCTTCCTTGTCTAAGTATCTTCCTTTGATAACACCCTTCACTCTTCAACACTCTGCAATCTCATTCTGCCAGTTCTTCCTCCATCATTTCTCTCTGTTTAGAAGGAAGAATGTGCTTTCTTTCCTAAATGACTGTCTTCACCTCTGCCTTTGACCCCTCCCTTCCTGTCTTACTTCTCTCACTCTTATTAATCATTTTCACTAACTACATTTCATAAATATGTAAAATATTTTTTCTTAAGGGGAGGAGAAGAACCCATTTTGTCTTGATTTCCTGCAAACGGTCACACTTTCTCTTCATTCTTTTATCACCATAACACCCTTCCCACATTCTCCAACCATTCCACACAATATGGTTTCCTCTCCTCCTAGTCTGTGAAAACCGTTCTTCAAAGAAACCAGCAAGTTTCAAATCACAAAATCAATACTGTTTTCTTAGCACTCTGAGGTTCCTATTCCTCTGTTGCCGTTATACTGTTGTCTGATTCTTATTTATAATATCTCTCCACCCTCAACATCCTGAACAGTCTGCTCAACAATTTTCTCCTCCTGCCTTTGTGACTACTTTAGATATTTTGCTGGTTTCTCTTAGTTTTTTCAAATTTCAGTGTAAGATTTTCTCATTGTTTTGTCTTTGGCCCTCTTTTCTTTCTGTCATGTTTTTGTTAATGATGAATTTTAATGAACTAGCACAAATGAGAAAAAAATAAGAAAGAGAAAAGAAAGGGAAAATATAACTCTTGTGTATTTACTTTGTGCCAGCCATTGAACTAAATACCTTATATAATAATTTTATTTATTGAGGAGAACAAACCAGGGAGATTATTACATTTTACAGATAAGAAAACTAAAACTGAATAAAACCTAAATATACACGTACATATAAAATAATATATATTATAATATATATATACACACACACAATCACCAGTTATATACATGCTTCTGTGTTTTCTTACTTAATTTTATTCATTCAGCAAGTCTACACTTAGATATTAGTATTTCCACGGGTGGTAGCATTTTAGACAAAAGATAACGAGTAAGATAGCCAATATTTTACAGCTAAATTTTATGGCAAGTCCAAGTACAAACTCATGTATATTCAAGTCCAAAGTTTATATTGAGTCTGTTAGAACATCCTGCCTCATGGAATATTATGCAGCCATAAAAAGGATGAGTTCATGTCTTTGCAGGGACATGGATAAAGGTGGAAACCATCCTTCTCAGCAAACTGACACAAGAACAGAAAACCAAACACAACATGTTCTCACTCGTAAGTGGGTGTTGAGCAATGAGAACACATCACACACTGGGGTCTCTTGTGGAGTGGGGAGCTAGGGGAGGAATAGCAGGGGTGGGGAGATTCGGGAAGGATAACAGGAGAAATACCTAATGTTAGGTGATGGGGGAGACAAAGGCAGCAAACAACCATGGTATGTATATAACTATGTAACAATCCTTCAAGAGCTGCACATGTACCCCAGACCTTAAAGTAAAATAAAAAACAGAACATCCTGCCTCAAAATAAATTATGCTATCATATATACCTTCAGTTATAAAATATCTCTGGAATAGCCATCTCATTTTTCTGATAATGCATTAGTCTCATTTTTATGGATTTCTGCAATTATTATATATTCCACAAATTAAATAGCTTAATTTTAGGTCTTCTTAAAAACTCATTTTTCTATATGGTATCTTGACTTTCTGTTTCTCTTGAGGATGGCTTTCTTTTTCTATCAGTATTTTTATTTCCATTTTTTACTTTTTTTCTCTGTAACTTCACCCAGGAACTGTATTAGTCAGGGTTCTTCAGAAGGACAGGGATAATAGAATGAATGTATATATGAAAAGCAGTTTATTAAGGAGAATTGACTCACACCATCACAAGATGAAGCCCCACTTCAGTTCTTACCGTTTGCAAGTTGAGGAGCAAGGAAGCTAGTTCAAGTCCCAAAATCTCAAAAATGGGGAAGTTGACAGTGCACCCTTCAGTCTGTGGCTGAAGGCCTAAGAACTGGAAAACCACTGTTGTAAGTCCAGGAGTCCTAAAGCTGAAGAAATTGAAGTCCAATGTTCAAGGTCAGGAAGCAACCAGCATGGGAGAAAGATGAAGGCTGGAAGACTCAGCCAATCTAGTCCTTCCACGTTCCTCTACCTGCTTTTCCCCTAGCCATGCTGGCAGCTGATTAGATGGTGTCCACCCAGATTGAAGGTTGGCTGGCCTCTCCTAGTCCACTGGCTCAAATGTTAATCTCTTTTGGCAACACTCTCACAGAAACACCCAGGAGCAGTACTTTGCATCCTTCAATCTAATCAAGTAGACATTCAGTATTAACCATGATAGGAACGCATGACCAGATATAGACACAATAACTCAGAAAAGGAGTTCTGGAATAGTGAGCTAAGATTATGGAATAGATAATTTAGTGATTTAAAGACACACATCTGCAATAGTGTGTTAAATTGGTAAAATTCAATGATACTATATTAGTCTGTTCTCATGCTGCTATAGAGAATTGCCTGAGACTGGGTAATTCTTAAAGGAAAGGAATTAATTGATTCATAATTTTGCATGATTGAGGAGACCTCAGAAAACTTGTAATAATGGTGGAAGGGGATGCAAACATGTCCTTCTTAACATGGTGGTGTCAGCAGGAGAGAGAACTACTGGGCAAAGCAGGGAAAGCCTGCAGGGAAAGTCAGGAGGAGAATGCTCATCAGGAAACAAGTTAGCTGACACTTTGATCTAGGACTTTCCAGTCTTCAGAACTGTGAGCAAATAAATTTCTTTTGTTTAAGCTACCTAGTCTATGGTATTTTGTTATGACAGCCTGAGTTGACGACTACACAGAGCAAATGCATAAATTTTCAGGACATTTTACAAAGAAAGGAAAGGACTGTAGTTGAAGAGCCAAAAATACGAATAATTAGAGAAATGCATCAATGGCATGTAATATTTTGCGTTGGTGTCTTTCTGCCCTAAATTATGTCATTTGTTTGTAACTGTCAGAAAAGGATAAAGAACTCAGTGCTTTCTATAACTATTTTTCAAAACAGAGGTTGATAATTTCTACATTAAAGATTTAAGGAAAGTGCTAATGCTCTAACCCATATTCAACTTAAAATAATTGCCATAAACTTTTGAATAGTAAAAACTATTTACATGTACCACATGCTTATTCTGTGCCAAACTCTGAGTTTTCATACATGGGCTTACTTAATTCTCAAAACAGTTCTGAGCTTGGAGTATTACCTCCATTTTCAGGTTGGTTTAATGACATGGTGGGCTAGATACTTGAATAGCCTTACCTGTTGAAAATAATAATAGTAAAATATGTAATGTACATTTCAAAAATCTTCAGACTTTAAAATGACTATTATGTTTAATGATATAAAATCAAATCTTGAAATATGTGCAGCAAATAAGAAACAATAAAGAATAATCAAGAATTGTCAAAAAATAGCACAATAAAACATTTAGAAATGAAAACCCAAATAACTGAAGTTAGAACTCAGTGGACAATTTTAACACAAATTAGGTATGAAATTAGTAAAGTAGAAGTTAGATCTAAAGAAAGAGATAAAAAAAGAGATACAAAATATAAAATAGGAAAGGCATTGATATGTAAAGAACAAAGTTAAGAGATTTAATATAAATCTAATTTTAGTTCTAAAAATAGAGGAGAAAGAGAATAGGACAATGAAACTATTTAAAGGTATATTTTCAAAAATGTATAGAATTGATAGAATCACAAAACCAATATGGAAAGGCCAAAAAACCTCAATCAAGATAATCAAAGAAAATAATACCCACCCTTATACATAGTGAAAATATAGAAAACCCAAGAAAAAGAAATCTTAAGAGTAGTCAGAGTGAACAGATTCATTTTAATGGTGAGATGGTTAGATTGACGGCTGTCTTGCCATATGCAATAGTGGAAACCAGAGACTGTGTCATATTGAAGACAATGTGCTAAAAGAGAGTATCTATCCAACCCATATTTTATGAGCAGTGAGATAAACACAAACTGAGTTTGTCATCAGGACATTCGTAGTAAAATAAATTCTAATATGCTTCAGACAGGAGAAAAGGGATCTCAGAATGAATATAAGACATTCAGGAAATAATAAAGAGCACAGAAAATTCTAAATATAAGAGTAAATGTAAAACAACCATAATAGAAAATAATATCTGACAATCTATTGTTGTCCACATTTTACAGATATGTAAAGGGAGTGGCAGAGATCCTGAGGAATTTTCTCCAAATCATATACTTGTTAGGTGGCACATATAAATTTTAACTTGGGAATACTAATTTCAAATTCTGAGCTGAAATTCTTTACTTGTTTAAATAAAAAGATAAATCCATGGATAAATGAAAGGATAGAATCTATTTCACAGAATTAGTGAACTAGAAGACAGATGTGAAAAAAAGATTACTGGAGAGACAAAGAATGGAAAAGTCAGTTTTGAAAATTTGTAAACCCTTTGCCAAATTACCTAGCCATGTAAACTTGTGTAAGTCCTTTAATATTTCTGACCTCAGCTTCATTATCTGTGACATGGGAATAATACCTGTTTCCTCCACTAATGTTATTGTAAAGACAAAACACAAGGTGTCTTTAGAAATACAATGAGAAAATAATACCAGCTCAATCCTCCTGCTATGGTCTGAGCATTTGTGATTCCTCCAAAATTCATATGTTGAAATTCTACCCTTCAAGGCAATAATATTAGGAGGGCAGGCACTGGGAGCTGATTAGGTCCTGACAGTGGAGCCCTCATGAGTGGGATTAGCGTCCTTATAAAATAGGCCCCAGAGTGCTGCCTTCCCCTTTCCACCATGTGAGATCATAGCAAGAAGGTGCCATCTATGAACCAGAAAGCCCTCACCAGACACTAAATCCGCTGTTACCTTGATCTTGGATGTCTCAATCTCTATAACTGTAAGAAATACATATGTTTTTAATAAGCTACCCAGTTTATGGTATTTTGTTACAGCAGCTGGAACAAACTAAGATGCCTACTTATATCTCACTCATCACTCAACCCAAATGAGCACTTAAAGAAAATGGAAGAACCTGATGAGGGGAAAAGGTAGAACTGTGAACAACAACAATTTGTAAAGATGCAATTGACCATTTCGTTTCCTACTCTTGGCTTTCTAATAATCTTAGGGATAGATGTGGATGATTTTGAATACAGGGTTACTAACACTTTTTTGGTTATGTTTACTTCAACATTTTAATATTTAGCTCATTTTTAGGAGAGGACCCTAATAACATAATCATTGTAATAACAATGGGCCTCACAACAGCCACAGCCATCACAAATTTTCGTTTCCCCTCCTGGGCCCTCTCCTACGTTCTTGATCTTCAGAAGCAGCTGTTTACTCACGTTTCCGTCCCTTCAAGCACATTAATTTGATCTTATTTCCCCATAGATCTTGGCAGAGGAGAGCAACCGGGGTTCTAATTATTCACTTATTGAGAGTACATACTGAGCATGGATCATGTGTTGTTCTAGATGCTCGGGATACAGAAGGGAACAGAACATACCAAGATTCCTACCCGCGTGGAGCCTGTGTTCAGGCAGGGCTATCAGACAATTAAACAGATAAATAAAAATCATCAATATTATTAAATGCATACTACAAATAACAGATGGTAAATGGAAAAAGAAAGAAATGTAGAGTAGGAAAAAGATCAAGAATGCTGAGGTCAGGCAGGGTGCAGTAAGAAATACTTGTGTTGTGTTAGACCTCAAAGGACAAAGTTGAAATGCTTTATTTTACTTGTTGGATCAATGTTTTACACATAATCAGTGATTAAGAATTATATACTGTGTTATACATCACAATCAAAATACAAATCTCTTTCTGACTCATCTAAGTACTTTTTAAACGTAAGTAAACCCAAAATGAATACAAATATCCTCAATAGGGTTTTATTTCGAATTTTTGAGGAGAGATAAGAACAACATTTTTTTTTAAATTGCATTTTAGGTTTTGGGGTACATGTGAAGAACATGCAAGATCATTGCATTGGTACACACATGGCAGTGTGATTTGCTGCCTTCCTCCCCATCACCTATATCTGGCATTTCTCCCCATGCTATCTCTCCCCAACTCCCCACCCCCTGAAGAACAACATTTTTTTGTTGGAAATTTGCCGCTCACACAGAGACCTGATTCTCCATTTTGCTCGCTGCCACAAGGCAAGATAATTACAAATAGAACTTGAAGAAAATTTATATATGGCATCAAAGGAAATGATGTGGTTGCAAATGTGCTTTGAGAAAAAGCTTATAAATAACTATAAAATGAAATGCTTATTTCAGTCTATAAAAGGGTCTCCATATATGTGTGTGTGTGTGTGTGTGTGTGTGTGTGTATCTCTTAAAAATTCATATAGAGGATTTTGAGGGAAAGAGATGTATGTATATGTTGAAAGATGCATTAGTGTCCTACAACTGCTGTAATAAATTTCTATAAACTGGATGGCTAAAAACAGCAAAAATTGTTCTCTCACAGTTTTGAAGACCATATGTCCAAAATCAAGGTGTCGACCAGGGCTCACTGTCTCTGGAGAGTCTTGGGAAGAACATTTCCTTCCCTCCTCCGGCATTTGGTGGCTGTTGATGTCCCTTGGCTTTCTTGGCTTATGGCCACGTCACTCCAATCTCTGCCTCTGTCTTCATATCGTCTCTGTGCCTATGTTTTCTCCTCTTCTTTATTGTTCCTATAAGGACATATGGCATCACATTTCAGGCCTACCTGGATAATACAAGATGATCTCTTTTTCATCTCAAGATCTTTAATGTAATTGCACCTGAAAATTTCCTTTTTTTCCAAATAGGAAAACATTCATCAATTTGAAGATTAGGGTATGAACATATCATTTGGTGGGCTTCCATTCCACCCCACTATGGGGAGTTTGATTTTTATTTTGGTAATCATATTCTTATTTCAATGCCTTTATAGTTTAAAGTTTTACCATGATTTCCATTTATTGCCCATCATTAATAAATGCAGTTAAAATATTTTAGAAAGTAAAATACAGAATAACAATGTTATTTTATAAACCACAACAAGGACCATCTGAAAATATTAACCAAGCCTTAATCATGCCATATTTCTTTGGGAAAAATTGACACATGTTGATGAAAATGGAAACTTATCTTTCAAAATAAATTTGTTTTTTTTTCTCTCTTGTTATAAATCCCATAGTTACTTAGACAACCCTATGTTTCTGTATAAAATTTAATGTTACAACAGCAGCAGGAAACAAAAAAAGTGATACCTTTTTTCCTTTTTGTCACAAAGGACAAAAAAAGGAAAAAGACTAGAGAAAGCTGAAGCATCAATATTTAAAAAAACAGGAATGAAAATAGCGTTTTATTAAAATAAAAAAGACATTTATGCAAAACAGCAGAAATAAAAAAATGTCATTGAAAAAAGACAAAGGACAAGTGAAATAGGCATTTGAAACCTGATGAATATATAGGCTATATCTCAGATTTTGGAATCTACAACATTCTGTTTTTCTC
Organism: Cacajao melanocephalus; assembly: GCA_963573385.1. Classification (NCBI taxonomy): domain Eukaryota; kingdom Metazoa; phylum Chordata; class Mammalia; order Primates; family Pitheciidae; genus Cacajao; species Cacajao melanocephalus. The sequence continues at coordinate 49,201 of CAUYLG010057062.1, forward strand.
CTGACATTCATATATCTGGTCTAGCTGTCTCAGAGAATGCTGGGTGCTGGAAAACTCTTTTTACCACTCGGAACATTACAGACCTCTTTACACCTCAAGGACAATCATCTATTATGTACCAATGGCAAGTCAAAATGGCCATTAGTAAGAACACGGAAGACCCTCTGACAACATTTTCTTACAGCCTGCTACACTACCCTGAGCCAATCATTTTCTTCAGTCTTAAAACTCGCCTTTCAGTGCTGCACTGAGGCCTATTTTCCTCTCTAAGAAAGCTGTAACGTATTTGATTGAGTCTCCCTTTCCTTGAGAATGACCAGTGTAGATTTATCTGTTCCCTCTCTTCTTTCCCCTGTGTGAGGTTGCAGAACTTTTCTGCTTCACTACAAAACTGGACTGGAGTTCTTTTGTTCTCTCTCTTTTTGAACAATAAAGACATATGCAACCTTAATTCAACAGCAAATTAAAAACAGAAAAGAATAGAAAAGCAAATTTGTTGATTTAAAAGTTATCATTTATCCATGTTCGGTTTTTATGTCTTTGAAATAGATGGAAAGTTCTCTGGCAGACAATACCTCATCCCAAGGGGAAGCTGGGCATGTTTAATGAAACTAGTGCCGTTTGATCAATTGGCTTCTGCATAATTGAGAGGAAAAGCTTTGCTGTCAGTATCATCCAATTTTTATCATGGCTCAAAATACCATCATAAAAATCAACCTTTAAAATTATATAGCCAAAGCCATAGCATCCTACTTCATTGCCTGTATTCAATAATGGTTGGAAAGACAAATGAAAAGATGATTATTCAGTTTTCATTCTCACCTGAAATCATTTACTAGTGCTAAAATCAGTCAGTGTGGCAGGGAGGAGTTCTAATAGAGATTGACATTAGCTCGCTGAAAGGACACTAAATTAGAAGTAAACAATCAACGACATTCTAGTAATGATTCCGCATCTTGAGTTTGATTTTTCCAATTTGTATGTTACGTAGGATTGACACTGTTGCATTCCTCAGTGAGTACTGGATTGGAATTTGGTAATAGGGGAATGCAAGATGTATACTAGTCTCTTACTGGCCAGAGAAAGCCAGTGTAACTTACATTTCTAAGAGAAACGTTTCTTCTTGGGGTTTTGGACAAAGTGTGTAAGAAGATGCTACAACCTTTGGAGGAAAAGCCCAATCCAAATTCAAGGGGCTGTTACCTTGGTCTTGAAGCTCTTTGCAGATCTACTTTAAATGTTTAGCTATTTTGTTAGGTAATAAGAGTATTACAGCTTTAATCTCTGCTGTAATTTAGAAAGGAATAAAGAAGTGATCTGTTTACAGTGCATATTAACTGAATGCATTTATTTGCATAATACCTCTTTAGGGATGGACTGCATTATTCAGAGATTTCTATATGTAGAAATGCAGGAGTATTTCAGGCTCAAGTGACACTGAGGTCTTAACTTAAAGTCTATTAGATTAGCGCGACAATATTTCCTGATTAAAAATTCCCCTTAGTGGTGAGACAACTTCTGAGAAACGTTTTTCACCTTATGGTGCTGGCAACAGGGGAGAATAAATATTCTTATTTGAAAGTGAATTCCATGTAGAAAGGCATGGAGTTGCTTTTAAAAGTATGAAAATAACACTTTTTGATGCTGGAGGAATTTCAATGTTCTGGAGAAGACAATCACCACAGAGCTCTGTGCTTTTTAAATATTAAAATTCTAAATTTCTAATGGAATATCTAAGGGCAGTGACTTTTAAAATGCTGACTTAGTGACAAATTTCAATTTTAACATATGAATTAAAAAAGGAAACCACTAATCCTTGTTCTTGATTGAAAACTACTAGTCCTAATTCTAATTGCTTAGGTATTTGTGGTTAATTACATTACAGGCAGTCCCTAACTTACTGCGGTTTGACTTATGATTTCTTGACTTTAGGATGGGCAAAAGCAACCTGCATTCTGTAGAAAACAAGCTGATCCTCTCCTGCAATGCTGGATCAGGATGAACAACTAATATTCTACAGTGTACTGAGTTGCCAAGTGGTTTTGCCCAACTGTAGGAGAATGTAAGCATTCTGCACACATTTAAGGGGGGCTAGGCTAATCTATGATGTTCAGCAAACTAGATGTATTCCATGAACTTTTGACTTATGATATTTTCAACTTATGATGGGTTTATCAGGATGTAAACCCCATGGTAAGTTGAAGAGCATCTGTACAACTTCCAAATTGTTTCTTGCCTATGAAAGACTCTCCCCCTCTTCCATAATCAGGCACAATCATGTGATTTTCATTGTTCTTCCTTAACGAGATTTTACTTTCCGAGACATTGCAATCTTGCCAGGTGTCTTGGTTTAGCCAGTGAATTGTGATTAGCAGTGATGTATACCCCTTTCAAAAAAAGTTCGAAAGCCACGAGTAGTACTGCCATCTCTTCTCTACCATAGAGATGGCAATGTCCCAGCCCATTTGCTCCTTCAGTGTGGATGTGGGACAGGTCTCCCCTTGACTCTCCCCACAAGAGACAATAACGTTTGTTTGTTTATTTATATGAGAGATGAATACGCTTTTGTTATTAGAAACAATTGACAATTTGTGGGCTTGTGTGTGCAGTGGTGTTGCTATCAATGTTACTCTAACAGTAACCTCAGAGAAGTTAAATGGTACAGCATTTTTAGGAATTCAAAATCATTATGCCAACTATCTTAAACCAGAAAGATAAAGTTTTACTATTAAAAAAGAAGGATGAAACCATCAATGCATACTTCTTTTTCTTTTTCAAGGTTACATAGTATCCTTTAACTTTGGGGAAGATTATGCTAATACTTTACCTTTTACGTAGCTATAAACCAAATAACCGCACAGTTTAAATTCTCAATTACATCACATGAAGAGGATGAATGCCCTAAATGATTATTTACTCCTCTCCCTTTTACTCCTTCATCTCTTCTCCTTCTTCTTCTCTTCCTCCTTATTTTCCTTCTTTTTAAATTAACATCTTTCAAAAATATTTATCACAATTAAAACTTTTAAATGACCCCATTCTATGGAAATAATAGAATAGAATGATTTTCTCTCTTTTTCTCTATTGTGGAAGTTCTTCTCTGCTTCTTCTTTTCCTCAACTCATCCAAACAAAAGCTTTAAAATAAGGAAAATGTCTGGCAGGTGAATGGTCATACCAGAGAGTCATTCCTTGGACTCTAGAGTTCTAATTTGAAAACGCTCCTTAAAAGTTATATATATATATATTTACATTTTGGCTACATGTAGACAAACTCTGTGTAAATAGACAACTTCATTAGTTTTGAGGCTGTAGGAATAGAAATACTTACCTTTGCATTTTTTATATTGTGTAGTAAATTAATATTTAGTTGAGGGTATTCTTTAGGTGTGTAGTCTATGAAATAGGCAAAAAATTTAATAAAATATAACTAAAATGCACTATAAAAATAAACATAACTGTTTGAGGCAATCAAATATAGTTTTCAGCATCTGAAATAAAAATGAATACCTTACTGGGAGAAATTTAAAACAGTGGTAATGAGAATAACAATAAAACATAAGCCATAATAAGGCATAACACATATGTTGGTATTACATTGCTAATATGAAATTAAGAGTGCGGTCTTACATATCACCAGTCTCCAAAATGTTAGCTACATGGTTAACATGAAGTTCTTATTTTTTATAATCATATAGCTAAATAAGTCTGTCTTTTTTGCTGTTGTTTTTGAAATTGTGTTTTGTTTTTAAAACAGAAACTGTGAAATTTGAGCTCTAGCAGCTTTCTGTCTAAAATTTAGAGGAAATGAAACTTAAATTTCACCTTCCTGTTCCAGGTCATTTCTGTCTATTAGCATAATACTGCCTTAAACAGGTATTGAAAATAGAAGCACAGATGACTACCTTAGGGGTATGGAGAAAAGTTATTTTCTATGAAAGGATGGAGTTGCCCTTCATGTCTTATTGTTTTAAATTTTCAGCTATTTACAATATATGTATATTAATTTGATGTTAATGCTCTAATTTGGTCTTATTTATGAAATAATCTATATTGAAGTAAAGACAAGCTCACAGCATCTAAATTACATTGCTCCAAAGTGAAATAGAAATGAAGTAAATCTGCTGTGAGGAAGAATTAGAATCAGTTATATAGACAGAATGAGTAACAAGAATTGAAACAGAATGTAAAATCAAAGGAAACCAGAAAGAAATGAGAAAACCATGCAAAAAGAAAGATAAGAAGATTATTTAAGCCAGGGGTCTCCAACCCCTGAACCCTGGACCAGTACCAGTCTATGGCCCATGAGGAAACTGGGGTGCACAGCAGGAGGTGAGTGGCAGTTGAACAAGCGTTACTGGCTCCTATCAGATCATCAGCATTCTACGAGAATCATTAGATTCTCGTAGGAGCACGAACCCTATTGTGAACTGCGCATGTGAGGGATCTAGGTTTTGCACTCCTTATAAGAATCCAATACCTGATGATCTGTGGTGGGACAGTTTCATCCTGAAAACATACCCCTTCCACTGTCCTTGGAAAAATTGCCTTCTGCGAAACTGGTCCATGGTACCAAAAAGGTTGGGTCAGCTGATTTAAGCCATAAATGCCTTGGTCAGGAATTTAGAGTTTTCTAGTGATAGGCATTCAAAATAATGGCCAAATGGCCAGATACGAAAATTCTACGGACATAAAGAAGCTCAGAGCAATTTCAAATAAAAGCTACCTGAGTTGGTGTGAATGCAGAAACACTCGAAAAAAATGAGAGAAAACCATACCTCTTTTTTCTCCACTGTAGGGCTACTCTTTTAAGGCTTGATCTTTGGAAGAGTTGAGGCCGTGTGAAATCTTGGAATGATTTCCCTATACCCTGCAATTTTCAAAATATGCTCTCCAATATTATGAAACTCAAGGTGAGGTTTTATAGAGGAGTTTGTAGTCATTCTGTATTTTGGGAAAGATAAAATTTCAGTAGACATTGGTTCAGAGAAGTTCCTGAACAAGTTAAATGGAGCACACACATTGTGCCTTTGTCTTCTCTGTATTTTGATTTTCTGCACTGGAAACAAAGTTCGTTTGGCCCTGCTCATTTTGAGGAATCAAATGTATCTAGCAACTCTCTCACTTCCACTTCTGGCTATAATCTGCCCCATCTACAGGTGTGGGTGTGGATAGGGAGGAGTGAAGTGTGTTGGAAAAACACTAGTAATGTGATGAAGGGGTCAAAGTTTTAAATGGTATGGAATAGGCAGTGACTGGTCAAAATGGGATGGTGCCTGAATTAACTGGAAGAATCCTACCAGTTCTTATCAGCAGAAAATCACCTCTGAACTTGTCAGCAAGACTACTGCATGAGAAGCTGGCTTACTGAGAAGCTGTTAGGGATTCATCAACTACATGGTGATGAACTAGGCATTCACCAACATGGCCACAATATTCTCAGATAATTTCCTGTAACTTTTCTTATTAAAATTATCATATCATTTGCTTATTAAAATTCTCATATAATCTCATTCTCATACATTTTACTATAACTTTTTCTTATTAAAATTCCAGAGTAAAAATATCTATGTGTCCTTTTTCCCTTGAATTCAACAGGGAAAGCATCAACCTGCTTTCCCTGTTGAATTAAAATAGTTGGTACAAAGTGGTAGAATATCAAACATTTATATGTTTGCGTGATTACACACCTGAACCAGATTCACGTCCTATCTCAGAGGCCAGAATAACATCAATAAGAGGAGGAGTCAGTAACTTCCCTGAGTTATTGACTCACCGGAAACTATCCTGTAGAGGCCAAAATATTTCCCATCCCTTGGGAGACAATACATTGTTATGGTTGAGAGGGTGATCTCTAAAACTAGAATGCCTAGGTTTGAGTCTGCCAATCTGTATGACCTCGGCAAGCTACTTATATTGTCTTACGTGGTTCTCTCACCTGGAAAGTGGGAAATATTTTACTTCCTACTCCACAGGGTTTGGGGAGGATTCACTAAATATATACATATTATACAATTTAGAAAAGTACCTAGTACATACCAAACACATGTATATGTGAGTTACTATTCGTTTTATAGTGGGGGTCTAGAGTTTATTTCTCTTGTTTTTCCACATTGTTGCTCTGTTCCTGCTTTATTATCCACTTTTAATTGTGACGAAAATATTTACACCTGTGGACTGACCGTCTACACCGCTTCTCACCAAGTAGCTCTAGTGTCGACTCTTGCAGCAGTGAGGTGAAGGACAAAAAGCCAACCTATGTTCTACTTAAGCGTCCTTCAGAGAAGGGAATTCTATAGAGAAAGAGGACTTGAGAGAGATTTCAGTCCTAGAACATTCTGGGGACAAGAAATTCTAGATAAATGAGGCTGGGTATTGTTGGAGTGTGTATGTGTGAATGAGGTTATTTATTTAAAATGAAGATTACATTCCACAAGAGTGAGGGAAATTATGAACAAAGGTTTTATTTTAGAAACTGCAAAGCTGAAATAGCAAAAGAAAACTGGAGAAACTTACCTAATTTTTTAAAAAAAGTAATTTTTGTAAACTTCTTATCTCTATGTTGATGTTGTGGTTCAAAGGAGGTGTCATGTCATCTTTAATAAAAATTATTTAATGGCACACAGGCCTTCTTGGATATTCAATTTTCTATTCATAGCTCTTTTCGTGAAATAGAACTGTTTGCTACCTTGGTCTTTATTTTGTCAGGGTGTTGCAGATTTCCATCTAAAAGCACGTAACACTCAGGGTGACTTGCTGCTCTGTTACTTCTTTTAGAGACCAGTTTCCCACTTTGGCAGGAAATATAGTCAAATCCATATGACTCTGAAATGTATTTCAAGAAAGTTATTTTTAAAAAGGGGAGGCATATGACTTAGTAAAATTTTTCTCTCTAAGATGTACTTCTTGTTCTTACAAGTCTACATTGCTAGTTATTTTTATTCTCCTTCCTTGGTTTCTTTTTTTCTGCTCCCCCTTTAATATGGGTGTTAATTTTAGATGGCTTATTTCTCTCTTTTTCTCTTAAACACTTCCTGTGTGTTACCTTAGCCAACAATGCTCCCACTCTTATTTTGTTAATAAAATAGACAGATGCTTTCTGAAGAATCATTTCAAGAGTTTTCAAATATATCAACATCATTTTGAGTTATTTCTGTAAGAAACAGGGGTGGTCCCTCAAATCCCATACAATAGAGACCCCAATATTTGAGTAAAATCATGACCCCGGAAGTAGTATGAGGAAACTCAATTGACTCTTCTTATGGAAAATCTTGAAAATATTTTTTCTGTTATTGGTAAAAATATTTTTTTTAAAAAAATTAACTAACATTTTTGATCAGTTCTCTAATTAGGGCGGTTTATTTTGAAAAGTTTAATCTGTGATTAATAGAAGTGTTCATGTCTTGAAATTTCAAAGACCACCTAATCTGTATCGATGGTTACAAATATTTGAGGCAGAAAAGAAAATAAAAATGTTCTTACAAAGAAATAGAAAAATGCGAAAGCCAGGAGGCAGTGTGGGAAAACTTTGTGGAACTACAGAGAAAAGACAAAAGTTGCTGTCAGAAGTTTCATGTTGTAAGCAAACTGTTTCTTTTGCTTCAGCTAAATGGGAGAGACTATGAAGAGTAATTTGGAAGAGGGGATGACACATGGCAAACATATATATGATGTCCCTTAATTACCTCTTAACAAGTAAGCAGATTGAAGAGATAGATTCAATTATCAGAAACATTGCTAGAAGACACAAAAAAATTCCAGAGGACAAGCTCTCCATGCCAACAGTCCTGAAGTCAGCCCATGGAAGTATGTTACTACAAAATATAATTCAATGTGATTTAGAAAAAATAAAAACTAATATGCTTAAAGTTTGAGGGTGCACCAAGCTCAACGGCAGTAAAGAATATTTCTAAATATATCCAATTGCATCTAGATATATGTTTCCTGTCTATCTGTGGTAGAAGCATATAAATGTTTATATCACCACTGAACATTTTTCCACTTAAAGAGGTTGTTTTATTTTTGAGCAAGCAACCCAAGACTCTAAATAGCTTCCCCAATCAAGGTTAGCTCTACACAGGCAAGCTTGTTTACCAAATGGCCTGATTTTACATGTGTGCTCCAGTAAAGAAATACACATTAACAATGACAATGGAATGGAATGCTAAATAGAAATGGTATCTATGAATACAAATAAAGAAGAACTTTGGTTTTTGTCTTATTTTAATGGTTCTTCTCCACCTAAGTCCTAATATTTTCTCCCCTTCTAATTGGCAACTAGTTGAATATGTACCATCAGAGGCATGTAGACAAGAAACTCTCAGTGTAAGCCAGCTACAAAATATATTTTTGAGAATCACTGAAGAAAATCATCTAAGAAACTGTAGAAACAACCGTATTCTTTATAAAAATGAGTCAGGCAGAGATTGGACGTGTATTTATTTTAGTTTGTTTATAGTCTACATACACATATATGCAAATTCAATCACCTCACATATATTAAAATGTTCTAGGTGTAAGTATTATATAAATATTTTAATATTATCTAAAGATAAAATATTTTATTTATTTCATCTGTTACTTCAAATTCCATAGGATTTTCACTTTATATCTTGTATTTTATTTTTGTATTTTTTTTTCTTACTGAAAATTCTGGTGCCCAATTACACATAAATGTTGGAATATGACATAATTACTCATATACATTATCCCACATTTTACATGCAACAGCCTTAGAATAAAATGCCAATATAATAAAAACAACAATAATAAAATTTGGGGGGATTATGCTCTTTCTATTCTTTTTCCTTTCATTATCGTTGTATCTTATTGTGAGAGATTATGTAGATATCATACATATTCTCTTTTAGCCATACTTTTAAGGATAATAAGAACACAGTTTCAATAACATCTAACATCTTATTAAAACAGATTTGACAAAATTTCAAAAACTTAAGGTGCAATGTAAAACGTAGATAACGTAAGAAACTTTGTATTTAACATACAGAGATATGGATTTGGGAATCATCTCCACATTATTAATATTGGAAGTGGTGGGAGATAATCATATTATATTTCATAAAATTAAAATATCAGTGATCAAACCTCTACTATGTTCCAACGGCTTAGTGCTTTATATGTTGATTTACTATTTCTTACAACTCTTTGAAGCAGGTATTATCACCCACTTCCCTCCTCCATTTATAGAGGTGGAAGTGGTGCCCAGAAAGCACAGATAACTTGCTAAAATTCACACAGTTTGTAGGTGGCAGACAGAGATTTGGATACATGTCTGTCTGGCCCCAAAGTTGAATTCTTTCACTACTTTTGTTTGCTTCTCGCTCAAGGCAAATAGCTTAGCCAGATAAGGGAACACAGCTGAAAAATGGGGACCACTTATATTTATGTGGGATCCAGGGATTTAGATGGGATGGAGAGGGGGCAGCACAAATGCCAAGATCCAGAGAAAATAATCATATATTTTGTGCATTATTTAATGGGAGGAGACAGAGAAATAACTTGAGGGTAAAGTGAACACTGATGAAGAGTCAAGAGAGGTAGATGAGATGAGAGAAATGGCCATAGATGTGGTAGAATGCAGGATTATTTTTGAGGGGGAGTGCCAGATTTTAAGATACATAAACATAATTACTGTCAAAGCAATCATTCCTAGATGACCTTATGTGTCATCATTGGGCTTCTGGAAACCTGTTGGCATTATCACTTTCAAAGAAGTTTCTTAGCAACACAGTTGCTGATTTTAACCTTTCCAATAGAATAAACTAGAAAAAGACAGACTACAACAAAATATGGGCAAGAGGTTGTTGCAATTTTGAGTGTGATGACATTTAAAAGCAGACAAACATTGATAAACATTTTTCATCTCGAATAGGTTGTTTTGTTACTCTCAACCAAAAATCCTAAGACCATAAATAACTTTCCCAAACATGGTTAGCTCTACATAAGCAAGTTTATTTATAAAATAGTCTGTTTTGAAATCCATACTCTGGTAAAAACATTCACAGGCACACACACACACTTACACTCTCACACACACACTTTTAAGACTATCATAAATCTATGAGGTGTGAGTCACACACATGCTTTTAAGACTATAATAAATCTATGAATTTTGGAGGTATTCCAAATATTTGTGGTATTATCAAAAACTGAGGCTGTTCTGGAACTATGCCTGGTTTATACAATTAGTTGCCACTCTTGTCTCATTTTTCAAACAGATCATGGAGAGTTTGGATGCAAACAACCAGTAGATTACAACAATTACAGCAACAATTCAGTTTTGGAGACAGAAGACCTTGGCTTGACTCCGTTCTGTTATTTATTGACTAGTGAGGGTAGGAGCTAGCTTAAATTTACCAATGGTCAGTTGTTTCATCTGTAGAATGGGGATGATAGTTCCTGTATTTGCGTGAAGTACATGGTAATATTTGGGAAAATGTTACCTAAATTGGGAAGTATCTTAAAAATACAAGCATTTATTACTGTTTCTTCAGTTTCTGCATACATGTTTCTTTCTTCCTTTTTTTTTTATTGTCATTGTTTGCATAATCAAACCGTGGTCTTTGAGTGAATATTTGAAAAGCAAGTCTAGCTACAAGAAAGTCTTTTTTCCATGCTTTAAGTTTACTTTGCTTATATAGCAGCTAAAATCTCCACCAAAGAAAATATAGGCCAGTTGAAGAGCACAGATTTTTATTAAAGCAATAATACGTAATAGTTTAAAAAAACCTTAGGATTATGAGATTTTTAAAATTCTCAACTGAGTTTTAAGGGTTTGTGTGTTAGTTTTGATCATTTTCCAAATCAGCTACCAAACAGTAAGACTAAAACTGACACATTACCTAAAGTTATAAATAAAGAGTGTAATTTAGTGTGATTTTTCTTCTAAATTATGCATGAATTTTATAAAATATTATTAAAACTCACTCCAATAAAGTTTTTTCTAATGTAAGACAAAGAAGCCCTTGTAAAGGGCATTTAACAATTTCCTCCTGGCTCCCTGACACTTGTGCTGTTGTTGTATGCTGCTGTTTAATATTTCTCGCCTGCATAATTCAAAATCTTGAAAGGAAATTTCACCGTTTTACCTTCTATAGTACCTTACTGAAGACAGTACACTTAATCATTGCATTTTACAGATTAGATAAGGTTTCATTCTTGCTTTCTCTTTTCCTCCAGCAATTTAATATTGCTGTTAGCTTGCACATTGTAATTAAAAAATGACTTATGAAAGTGTACTGCAAACAAGACACCCCTTAGCGACTGGTGCTGGTGACTAGATACAATACGAACACAATATCAAAGCGGCAGAATCATTTCAATAATTACTTCTGTTTTTCTTTCAAAAGATAGTTAAAGATGCAGTTATGTTTAATAGTCCCAGAAAAGTGGTACATAGAGCAAAAGAAGAGTGAAACAGTGTTAACGTACTCTGAAACTTTATGATAATAGATCAAAAAGTATATCCTTTTTGGATAGTAAAAGTAAACATATTTATGTTTTGACCTCTCTGTGTGTTGACATTTTGTTTTCATGGCTTTTTAAAGTAAAGTATTCCTCTCAATAAATTTGATTTTCTATTTGCTTTAGAACTGCTCTGAACTACAATAGTGATTGCTCCTAAACAGGGTATAGCAAACAGTAATGCTATCCTGTGTCTGTATTACTGATTATTGATTTGTCTTCAGCATGCTCAATAAACTGTATAAGATTCCTGGTTTTGTGGACTTCCCAAACAGGCAATAAAACTTCTTGCAATAGCTCTCTTTTTCTCTATCTCTGTCTCTTGGTTTCACTTTTATTTTATGGAGTCAGAACACAGATAAAATTTATTTTAGCTTGCAAACCATTATTGTACACCTATACCTCTCTGGGCATAGAATGAGATACTTGGGGATAATTGATATAGTCTAAACTCATGAGGATTTAACAGCAATGCAGACACAATCATTTGAATACTCAGGAGGAAACTGTAAAATGCACATTACAAGGGCTTCGTTCCCTTACCTAAAAACAAACAAACAAACAAAAAAATAAAAAAAGAAAAACCTTCACTGATGTGATTTTTAGAAGATTTTATATAAATCATGCATAGTTTAGAAAATCATAAATGAGAATGTCCCGATAGGGAATATACAGTTCTATTATAACCCAGAATGGATGAGATCAACTCAACTTTGGAGTAAATTCATGTTAGTATTTTAGGAAGCATTTTCAAATTAAACTCTAATAATATAATTAAACTTTTTAAAGAACAAAATTAATAAAATTGTTTAAAATATTTTAGAGAGCATGAAGAATGAGGTTTCCACTCTGCTATGAAATAAGGTGACCAATCAGAGAAGATGGAAAGAAAGTGTGAGGTGTGAGTCCCAAGCACCAGGTCAGGAGGAAGGGCTTGCTTTCAGCATATGGTTCTGGGGTTTAAACCTGATAGGTGGGTACATGGTCCAAAATACAAAGAAGTAGAAAAATTCTAAAGATGATCTATAAAAACGTTCCCAATTTTGAAGAGGGGATAAATCACAGGAGTTAAAAAACATAAGAAATAGTCAAAACTTGGTAGGAAACAGTAAGCCGATCTGCCATACTACTTACGATTCTAATAATCAGTATTGAATATATGGCAAGTTTAGTGACTGGCTGATATTTAAATTTGACCTGCAATATCCTTCTGGAGTACAAGGGGGCACTATTAGAAAAACTACATTAGGACAGTAGTAATGAACAGGAAATGATCCCTGTAAACTGGGATATGCAATCACCTTAAAAAAAAACCCTCCAATTCCGAGACCAGGATGAAGACTTTTTCTTTTTCTTTCTTGCGTTGTTTTTGTTTGTTTGTTTTGATCCTAGCTTTTCTCTTTACCTTTCTCACTTTCTTTTCTGCTTTGCTTCAGTGATGATAGAGGCCATTCCCGTGTCAAGCATACCTCTAACCTGTGGGGAGGTAGAGAACAATCAGCTAGAACTGCAGGAACTGCTGGTCTCCTTTACACTCAAGGAGCCACCATCCTGTACGTTATCATCTTATTCCCAAGCATGGAATTCTCTACATTTTTCACAGCAGAGCTCATAACAGCAATTCATGTTTTCATATTTCTTTTATTATACTGAGGTTAAATTACTTACAATTAAATACTCTCATTTTAAGTTCCTAATTCTGTAAGTTTCAACAAATATACACACCCATGTGTACATCCACTACAATGGAGAAGATTTGAAATATTTCCAACATCCTCAAAATTTCACTCATCTTTGATGTCAATTATTCTACTTCCAGGGCTTTCTGAAACTAACATCAGTTTGCTATTCTACACTTTCATATAAATGTACTCTTTCGATTTTGGTATCTTTTGTTTAGCATGATGGTTTTGGACTCACACATGATATTGCACCTATCAGGAATTCAATCTTTTTTATTGCTCGGTAGTATTCAATTGTATGGATATAGCACTATATGTTTGTCCATTCACTGGTTGTTAGATATTCGGTTTGTTTCTAGTTTTTGGCTATTATAAATAAAGATACTTTGACGATTCATGGACATAGGTCTTTGTATGGATATGTGCTTTAATTTATCTTGGCTGAATGCTTTGGAATGGAATTCTTGGGTTATACAGTATAAGAAACTGCCGAATTCAATACCATTCAGAACATAGGCATAGGCAAGGACTTTATGACTTAAACACCAAAAGCAATGGCAACAAAAGCCAAATATACAAATGGGATCTGATTAAACTCCAGAGCTTCTGCACAGCAAAAGAAACAATCATTAGCGTGAACCAGCAACCAACAGAATGGGAAAAAATTTTTGCAATCTACCCATCTGACAAAGGGCTAATAACCAGAATCTACAAAGAACTTAAACAAATTTACAAGAAAATAAAACAACCCCATCAAAAAGTGGGCAAAGGATATGAATAGACATTTCTCAGAAGAAGACACTTATGCAGCCAACAAACATATGAAAAAAAGCTCATCATCACTGGTCATTAGAGAAATGCAAATCAAAACCATGTTGAGATACCATCTCACACCAGTTAGAATGATGATCATTAAACAATCAGGAGACAACAGATGCTAGAGAGGATATGGAGAAATAGGAACAGTTTTACACTGTTGATGTGAGTGTAAATTAGTTCAACCATTGTGGAAGACAGTGTGGCGATTCCTCAAAGATCTAGAACTAGAAATACCATTAGACCCAACAATCCCATTACTGGGCATATACCCAAAGGATTATAAAACATTCAATTACAAAGACACATGAACATGTATGTTTATCGTGGCACTGTTTACAATAGCAAAGACTTGGAACCAACCCAAATGCCCATCAATGATAAACTGGGTAAAGAAAATATGGCACATATACAGCCATAAATGCAGCCATAAAAAAGGATGAGTTCATATCCTTTGCAGGGACATGGATGAAGCTGGAAACCATCATTCTCAGCAAACGGACACAAGAACAGAAAACCAGACAGACACTGCATGTTCTCACTCATAAGTGGGTGTTGACCAATGAGAACATGTGGACACAAGGAGGGGAATATCACACACCAGGGTCTGTCAGGGCTGGGGGGAGCAAGGAGAGGGATAGCATTAGGAGAAACACCTAATGTGTATGACAGGGGTATGGATGCAGCAAACCACCATCGCACGTGTATACCTATGTAACAAACCTGCACAATCTGCACACGTACCTCAGAACTTAAAGTATAATAAAACAACAAACAAGCAAACAAACAAAAAACATGTAAAAAAGAAACTGCCAAATTGTTCTGCAAAGTGGTTGTACAATTTTACGTTCCTATCATCAATGTATGAAAGGTCCTGTTTACTCCACAATCTCAGCAACAGTTACAATTGTGGTTTGCCTTTTAAATTTTAGCCATGCTTGTAGCTTTCTAGTAGTATCTCAATGTGTTTTAATTAATGTTTTTCTGATGACTGATGGTGAATATTTTTACATATGCTTATTCCATGTCTTTTTATATTTTCAAAACCTTACTTACTTTTCTCCAAATTTTAAAATAATTTTTAAAAAATATACAGTAAATTATTAAAAAATTATGTTTAATGTATGTGTATCCACCACCTATATTCTATATTCGTTACATTTTGCTACAAGTTTTCTTTAAAAGACACATTCATATTCACTGATCTATTCTTCATTCGTCAAAGAAACTCATTTTTGCTTCAGAGTAAATTACAGGCAATACTGCACTTTATCCCAAACCTCTGAACATACAATTTGATAAATTAATTTTAATATGTCCAGAATTTTGATGTAATTTTTTTTCATGAAAAATACATTCACTTATGAAAGAAACTCATATCAATATCTGAAATGTTGTCTTTACTCTAGAATATTTTCTCACATCTCTTCACAATCAAATTTGGCCCCAACTCTCCCAGACATACTCAACTTTCTGATTTTTTTCATCATAGATTGTTTTTTCCTGTTCTGGAATTTTATTTTGCCATTATCAGTTTTATATTTAGCTTTCTTTTCCTGTGTATAGTTTTTTGAGGTTTATTCATGTTGTTGTGAGTTCCATTTTATTACTGAGTAATATTCCATTGAATATTTATTTATCTATTTTCCTATTGACAGAATTTTTTGTTTCTATTTAAATCTATTAGGAATAAAGTTGCTATAAACACCCTTGTAAAATGCTTTATTGTGAATATATGTTTTCATTTCTCTTGAGTAAGGTCCTGGGAGTAGAATTGCTGGATTATTGGGTAAATTTACATTGAGTTTTAGAAGAGACTGTCATGAACTGCTCCAATAGGATTGTACCATTTTACGCTTCCACTGACAATGTGTGAGCTCTCTGGTTGCGCTAACATCCTTGTTAACATTTTATATATTCAGTCTTTTTATTTTGTAGTTATTTTGAGATATGTGAAGTGGTAGCTCACTATAATTTTAATTTGCTTTTGCCTGGTAACCAATGACACAGAGCACTATTTATGTGGTTACTGGACATTTGTATATCATTTAAAATAAAATGTCAGTTCAAATCTTTTCTTCATTAAAAATGTGGCTGTTTGCCTTTATTACTCATTTATAAGAATTCTTTATCTGTTCTGGCTAACAGTCCTTATTGAATGTTTTCTCCCATTGCTTGTCTTTCTTTTCCTAGAGGTGTCTCTTGTAGTCTTTTATGGCTTATGCTGTTTGTAGGCGATACAAGAAATGTTCGATCGCTTTGAAGTCAAAAGATTTTCTCTCCAATGTTTAATTCTTAATTTTTGTAGTTTTAGTTTCTGTATGTTTGTCTACAGTCTAGTTCAAGTTAATTTTTTGTATAGTATAAATTAAGGATTTTTTACCCTCCCCTTTTTGCATATGATTGTCCTGTGATCCAGCGAATAATTTATGGTAAATAACACTACTAAAATGTGAGATTAAATAAGGGAATGATACCTAGAGAGCAACTTATGTCTCCAGTGGAAACTGAGTTAATACCTCATTTTAAAGAGATTGGAAGAGTATAAAAACATCTATATAACCATGCTTACTAATGGAGTATGAGGAGATGTTGGGTATTGACTTTTTGACAGTACAGCTATTATTGAGCAGTCCATCTTCATGGTCCCCACTATATGATGCTTACCATTCCATCAACATGGCTTCAATCTACCAGGTTTGAGACTTTTTTTAATCTAGTGCTCAATCTGTTTTACAATGCCAGAGACTGCTTTTTCTTAACCTGCTGACAGCACTCATAAAAATACCTGGAATCCTCTGAATCCCAGCCAATGATAGCAAGATCCAGAAAAAAACAAACATGTCTCTTCATAGTCTTGATCTGCTTTCCAATGACTCGTTTTGTTTTATTTTGTTTCTTTCTGTGTCTCATATTATTCCATGTAATTGGCAGTGGAAATGCATATATCCTTTAACAGATTCCCCCACACCCTCCCCGTGAGGGTGTAATTCTACCTGTCATCTCCAATAAGACAATCATTTCACATTACGATAGTTCAACTTTTATAGAGGAGGCACATGTATGTAGGTGAGGGTTGTCTTCTCACATTTTATTCTTTGTAAATTATGTAATAAAATTCTTTGTAAATTACATTTCTTAGACGGTACTTTAATTTTTCACATGTGGCAATATTAGTGTTAAAGGTCAAACTACACCATGCCTTGCCAGAATAGTTTCTCTTTAAATGGTGCTGCAATGTGAGGGAAAGACCAATCTTTGTCCATTACTTTGATAGCTTTCTGGAGCTCAACTCCTTATTTCCTTTGTACAATAGTTTAAATAAGAATACATGCATGTATTTCTCCAAGAATACACAATACTTTGGAAACAAAGAGCAATGTAAATCCGTATGTAGACAGTAACTTAATTTAATAAAAGAAAAAGAATATGCCATTTTGATCAATGTTTTAAAGATTTCATGACCAATTTCATGCAAAAATTTAAGCACTCAGGCTATTATTGCTTTGAGATAGTTTCTGCAAAATGTCTGCAAGAAAAAGCTTTCCCCAAACATGTGTCTTGGAAATAGGAACTCAGTCCTAAGTTGATGCCTACAAAATGTCTATTTTCCCCTTCTTTCTATGACTTGAGGAGTCATTGCTGTCTCCCCATGCAGTCCAAAACTTGAGGTTTCAGCCACATCAATATATATTTGGTAAATCTAGTTACATAGGCTTATTTACATTATCTCCCTATCTTTAAAATAGTGATAAAGAAATTATAGCTAGTATAATCTTTATTTCTCATCAGTGAGTAATTACTAAAGAAAAGAAGAAAATACTAAAAGATAAAAATGTTGATTTATTTTGTCATTCAATGTTACATCATTTAGACTGATTCATTAGAACTCAGTAAATAAAGAATGTTAATGATTCCTGAGCTTGAGAAACATAATCCAGTTAAATTATGTTGGGTTTATACCCCAGAAAAACTCTTAGAGGCATTTAAGGAAACTTACTCTTTTTCTTTCAAGAAATAAAAATAAACATACATAGGCTTATTTTTTCTTACTATGTCTTTTTATATTACTCATATGTGAGCTGATTGCATCTGAATCCAAATTTTAGCAGATAAGTAGATAGTTTATATGTATGTGTAACATGCATGACTGTGCTCTGAAAGTCATGTTTGGTTTCCC
Organism: Cacajao melanocephalus; assembly: GCA_963573385.1. Taxonomy (NCBI): domain Eukaryota; kingdom Metazoa; phylum Chordata; class Mammalia; order Primates; family Pitheciidae; genus Cacajao; species Cacajao melanocephalus. The sequence goes on from CAUYLG010057062.1 coordinate 67,362, forward strand.
ATGTCAAAAGGACATCAGCAACTCAAGCTTCTAGTCCTGGGAAAAAAATCACTAAGAAGTTCTTTAGAAATGTGTTAATTACAAAGTTTTTAGGCCAACAGATCTTTAGGAGAAAGAGTATCTCAAGGACACTGACTCACTGGCATTGAATAAGAAGACCAGCTATTCAAACCCAGATATCCTATTTCTGGTTATTTTCCCTGGTGCAGCCTATCTCAGCATGGTCCATGGACAATCTTCATCAGAATATTATTGGGATACTTCACTAGAATAGGTTTCTTAGACACACTCAGACCCTTGAGTCAGAATTTCTGGGCAAAAATGTTAATGTCTGTATTTCTAGAAAGCAGTCTTGAATATATATCTTAAATATATTTTATATAGCCTGCTGTATATAAAATATTTTGTTAGACTCTTATGTCTAGCCATCAGTGCCATCAAGAGGTCAGAGGTCAATACATGATTCTCAGGATCAGGATTACTTGGCAGAGAGCATCTTGGCTAAATAAAACTAAGGCTTCCCAGTTCTTAGAAAAGAATAGTACTTGGTTGGATGAGGGAAGCTCATTTGGAAGAAGTACAAATCGTTAGCTTAATGATTGGTCAATAGGCTTAATCACATTTGTCTCTAAAGAAATTAAGGAGGCTGGACAAGTATGACCTTTATCTTTCCTAGGATGGTGGTGGATCAGACATTGTTCTTGAAAGAAAAATATGTCTCTGAAGAGCAGAGATATTCAGACAGAAATAGTGGCCTATGGTCAGGAATGAATTATCTCACTTCTCTGATAAATGTTTCCTCCAGGTATCTGTACTTCTGACTCCAGTGCCCTTATCCCTTTTTTAATGTCTGGAATCCTGATGGTAATATTTCTCCTTTCTTTACATTTTAGTATTATCACAACATTTCAAAATTTTATGTTTCTAATGTGTCTGGAATCTAGTTTCCTGTAATGCCTACATAGCCACTAAAGCTCAGGACTATTTTACATGTGTACATTTAAATAAATTCTAATTGTTTTCATGGCTTCCACTTTTACTCTATCCCAATAGATAATTTTGATTAAATTAAAGCTTTGATATGAAAGTCTTCAGGGTAACAAGTCAAATTTTCTCACATTCCTGCATATTCCTCAGGCCAGATCAGTAATCAGTATAAATATTGGAACTGAGAACTGAGGCCGGCAACTGAGTTGTGCTGGGATGAACCACTTTAAGAATATGAAGAAAATTACAGTTACTCTGTGTTAAAGAAAAAGCAAATATCTTATTTGTCACAGGAGATTTAAAAACATTATATTGATATGAAATAGATTTAACTTAAGGAAAGAGTAGTTCGATTTTTCTGTCCTTACTTTCATATCATTTTCCTCTACGCCTTTTAGCCTGCTCCTAGTTTAGCCATGTATAACTAGAATTCCCAAAGAACCCCTGTTGTTTCACAGTGCTGTGTCTCTTCTTGGAATGATCATTCCCCTGTAACAGAAATCCTGGAGTAAAGGAAATCTTATCAGAGAGGTCTTAGATTTTACCTTTAGCTTGTTTTTCTTTTTCTTTTTACCTTAGCAAAGCGAATTTGCCAGCTCTGTAGAACAGAAAACAACCTGCAAATCACTGAAAAAATCCTCTACTCATAGTCAAGAGACTTTGGAATCACCGGTCAGTCCCTCGAAGGCACTGAAGAGCAGCCTTCCTCAGGAAGATGTGTGAGTAGAACGATTGTCCAGGGGGAAGGAGTTGCATAGTTCACTTTATGTTTGCAGGTCTAATTGATAAAAGGCTTCGACTTTTTGTGAACTCAGAGAAAGTAAGGGAAGAAGTTTTGCAGGTTGTGGGGCTTCATCTCAGATACTCCTTTGCTGGCTGTCATGCGACTAACAGACCCTTGAGACATAGCATAGTCTGAAAACCTGAACATTAGAAAAAGGAGCAAGAGAACCCAGAACAGGGCATCTTGGCTGAGCTAACTTTGAAGGAATAGGATGATTATTCTTCAGGGGCATGTGGTTTATGCTAGGATGTGAATCAGCCAGATGCCATAGTAGTCATGGATCACTATCTTCTGTTACATAATATAAGTCCACCTGTAGGACAGCTGTTCAACAACAAGAATTTCACCTGCCCCCTTTCAAGGTCAACACATATCTAGAGCACATGATTCCTCAAGGTTAGGGAAGAAAACAGAGTGAGGAGGAAAACGAACTTCCAGCCAACAAAGCAGATGCAGACTTAAGCAATTAATTGAGAAAATGAAAGAGATATGAGCACATTGGCACCTTATTTTGTATCAGTCAGGGTTTACCATTAAGACAAAATATTGCACATATGTAAATCTGAGGTAATTTAAGGCAGGTAATTTAAAAAACATAAAAAGGTAGGCATGGCAATGAGACAAGTAGGGATTTGGAATAGCAGAAGTACATTTCAAATCCTCAGCTAGAGGTACAAAAGAAGGAGCTTATATTACCATAGGCTAAGAGTTTTTGGTTATGCAGAAAAAAAATAGTGGTGAGTTTGCCCAGTAGACGTTTTAGCCACTAAGAAGACACATACACTGACAAAGATACCTCAAGAGATATGGAAGTGCCGTCTTCCAAGCCTCTGACAATGCCTCAATTGGCAAAACTGCAGCTTAAAGATGTCTTTCCTTTGTGACAAAGAAAAGAGAAAGGATGAAATAGATCTAAAGGCAAACAAGTCTAAGACAGACACAGTTTCTATTTCACCTGGTCTAGAGAATGTGGATTCATTATTCAAGAGTTGTTTTATTTCTAATCATCATTCTTCTTCCTTCAGAGTTGTTTGTTCCTTTCTATAAATAGAACTACATGAAATTTTTGATATTCAACCACTCTTGACTTACAAAATTACATTTTCATATGGCTCAGTTTAATATCTTTCCTAACTGTATAAGATACCATGCTAGTGAAATGGGATTGTCTTCTCTTATATAGCTTGTGCCTCCTTCCTCTAAGCTGTAAGCTCTCTGTTGGCTGAAGGGTGCTTTACTTAATTTTACAGCTCCAGTGACAAGGAGAGAGTCTGGTACAAAATTGGAACTTAATAAGTGCTTTTTTGGATTAAAGAAGAAAGAAAAAAAATACCTGCATATGAGCTACATTATTAAATTTAGTAATTTTATATAAGGCAAGAGTCAGCATTTAATTAAAAATATTTCTAAGTTATAAATTTTTTTCACATTACCAGGACATATTTTAAAACTATGGATATGCCAAACAGTGAAACAGAATTTAGCTATTTAAAGGCAGGGTTTTGTCGTAGACTTGTACTATGTGGTCATAGAAGTTTTGAAATACCTATAATGTAGCTATTATGAAGGAAACAAATCTAAGCTTAAACTCATATATGTTAAGTAGTTTTACACAACCATGTTGTATTAGTTGTGGTTTTCCAGGAAATTAGAACCAACAGAACATATATAATTATAGGTATATAAAAAGAGATTTATTATGAGAATTCACTCACACGATTAAAGAGAACAAGAACTCCCATGATCTTCCATCTGCAGGTTAGAGAACCGGGAAACCTAGTGGTGTGATTCCAGTCTGAGTCTGAAGGTCTGAGAATCAAGGGAGCCAAGGGACCTGTGTGAACTTTGAGTCCAGGCAGTGGCCAATGGCCTAAGAACAGGGAAACGAGTGTGCAGGTATGGGATGGGGGAACCAAGAACCAGGAGCTTTGATGTCTGAGGACAGGAGAAGATAGATCAACTGAAGAAGATTTCTTCTTTGCCCTTCCTCTGCCGTTGTTGCTCCATTTGGGCCCTCTATGCTTCGGATGCATTGGGTGAGGGTGGATCTTCTGTGCTCAGTCTACTGAGTCAAATGCTAATCTCTTTTAGCTACAACCTCTCAGACACCTCCAGAAATGTTGTTTTGTCAGCTATCTGGGGATCCCTTAGCCCAGCCAAATTGACGCATAGAATTAACCAGCATCCATGTTTACTACACCTTCCCCAGATGTGCTAATTTTCATTCTTAAACTCTTTCACACTCCTTTCCATTCCTTGTGACAGAAGAAAGATGGAGGAAGATTCTCTTGATCATATGAACCTGGAATGTGAAACTTATTGGCTTGGGGGTACATTTTTATATCATACTATAGCTAAGGGTTAAAAGGAAATATGACATTTTAGTACATACTGGATTGTTCTTACCTTAATTTGAAATTAAACTAAGAGGTTAACATACAGAATTCTAGAATGACTTATAAAAGTATATACTCTTTCATAAAATAATTCATGAATTGAATATGAATTGAATAAGTAAAGTAGTAAATAACATGCCTTTTTTTCTTCATAAATATGAAAACTGAGGACACTAACACCATGATAAAAATCAGTTAGAGAGCTTTTTTCTCCCATAAGCACATGATTTTTATGCTGAAGAGAAAAATATGTGAGGTGGGATTTTTATGTAAAATAAATATGAAGATTAAAAAGCAAAAGCATTCCATCACTTCTTTGTTTTTGAGTGTGTGTTTTGTAAAGATGCTTTTATCACAATGCAGTTATCATATTCACTGAAACTGCAATCATCTTATTTATTCACTGCTGGAAGTCACTTAATCTATGATTTTATCATTTGCAGGTACACAACTGCCAATCAGATAGGGAAAATGATAGTGCTAGAACTACACAAAACAGTATGGAGCAAATAACATAAAAATCTCCAGCACATGGTCACTAAAACATAGAGACCCATGAAAAATATATCAGTGTATAAATATTATATACATTTTTTTTCTTGAGACTGGGAAATTTGTGAGCTCAGTGCACATATTCAGAAAGATTTCAGAAGGATGATTGGAAGGCCAATAAAAAGCTATCTTTTGATTTAATTCACTCACTCATCAAAGATTTATTCAAAACCCCTATATGTGATGCTCAATTAGAAGTTCTTGATAGAAGAAAAAGATGTGAGCCTAATATAGATAGTCTAATTTTTCAAGGAGATTGCTATCTTGTTGGGGAAGAAAGACTAAGTGGTATTTATTCTAGTATGGTACACAAGATAGTGATGAGCCATGGTGTATGTACATAGCAATAGCTAACTCAAAGATTGAAGTTCTCTTTAGCTACAGTAAAATTAGATAAATATGGACTGCTACAAATCAAATCTTGATAGATGGGGGTTGGAAAAGAAAAAGGCATGACTAGAAGGGGTTAAGATGGCCAAGCTGAAGTGTACAAATCATAGGATTGGAAAGCAATAAAGCCAGAAAGGCGAATTGGCTGCAGAGGGTTGCCAGTTTTAATGACAAGCTGAAGCGTTTGAACTTAATTTCAGTTAAAGGAAGCCATGGTGAATTTTGAGTCAGATGTGAAGGGAGACACAAACAGAGCTCTGCTTCAGGAAAACACAGAGAAAGACTTAGTTTAGATCTCTTAGATTGTTTAACACCATGTTTTATATGATTCTGTGAGTATTTTGGCAGAGTATATAGAAGAGTTCAACTTTAGGAGATATAAGAGACATTTTCTGGATGCCATGTAATGGGCCTTGAAGCAGTCAGAAGTGTGTGGGCTTTTTTTAGGGAGAATGGATGGAAAGAGGTAGCCGAGCAAAATAGAGAGAAATTGGACCCTGCTAGCCAGTAGGGAATGAAGGAGGGGGAGAAGTTAAGGGGATTTTGAGTTCTGCTGATTGGATTGTGTCATTATAAAATACTGAAAGTTTGAAAAAGAGATAGGGTAAAGGAAGGTGCATTTTGAAATTTTAAATGTATAATGTTAATATTTAGGTGCTGAAAATATATGTGCTTTAGAAACCTTACAAAAGGCACTTGACTTTAATTCTAATATATGCACAGAAGCCAACATGAGATCATTGAGTATAATATGGAATTTGTAGAACACAGTTTAGGGGGCATATCTTAGAGGATAATGATAAGTAATAAACCTCGTAGTGAATTCTGGAAACCATCATTCTCAGCAAACTGACACAAGAACAGAAAGCCAAACACAGTATGTTCTCACTCATAGGTGGGTGTTGAACAATGAGAACACGTGGACTCAGGAAGAGGAGCATCACACACCGGGGGCAGTTGTGGGGGGGTAGGGGAGAGACAGTGGGGGGTGGGGAGGGAAGGGAGGGTGGGGAGGGATAACATGGGGTGAAATGTCAGATATAGTATGCACCTAAAGTTAAATGAATAAATTTTAAAAAAAGAAGAAGAATTGAGTTGTGAAATCTGAGTGAGAACCAGAATGCAAAACTCAATCTGCCTTTATCATTGTCAAGGCATGGTATAAAATGCAAAGGAAGTAAGTTAAAATACATAGGTGTACAAAGAATTTTGAAGGCATTATTCCCATGAGGTTCTTCGGGAAGCCATATGCTCTATCCTAGCATACATCATTTGTTTTTAAGAAATCAATATCAGAATTCTGGAAGTTGAAAAAAACAGTCCAAAAATTAGACCTACTACAGAAAAGATTGCTGAGTTAGGTGAAATTTTAAACTACATTACTAATAAAGGACCACAAGAAGGTCTTAGAGATTTAGAAATTCTTGGTAATGTGATGAATTAGATTTAAATTTAAATTGGAATTCCTACAGAAAAGAAAATAATTTTCCAGTTCAGCAAACTGTGTAGATTGTTTACAGAGAGATGCTAATTTTAAGTTTTTGGTGATCAAATAAAAAATACAGGGCTCGGCGTGGTGGCTCACAGCTGTAATCCCAGCACTCTGGGAGGCTGACGCAGACGTATCACAAGGTCAGGAGTTTGAGGTCAACTTGACCAACATGATGAAACCCTATCTCTACTAAAAATACAAGAATTAACTGGGCATAGTGGTGCATGCCTGTAATCCCAGCTACTTGGGAGGCTGAGGCAGGAGAATTGCTTGAACCCGGGAGGCGAGGTTGCAGTGAGTGGAGATCATGCTACTACACTCCAGCCTGCACAACAGACAAAGACTCCATCTTATAAAAAAATACAGTTTAAAAAAATGAAAATTAGCAATTATGATATGATTATTATTAACTGTATAATCCCTATTTCTCCAAAGTAAAGGTACAAATATCCAGGTACTATTTTTAAGAGTTTCATGTTATACAACTAACAAACTTAATTTTATGAACAAACTGTGTTCTTTTTACTCTGTTTGGTCACCATTATTTAATAATTGTAACACTGGTAAATGTAAAAAAATGTCAACAAATATATATTGAGGAGGAGGTACTTGCTAAACCGGTGTTACTGCCTAATGTCTACTTTAGCATCGTGGCCTATTCTAATGTCATATCTGAAGGTAAAAAGTTTTGATATCAATGGAGAGAAGGTTTCCTTCAAAATAATATTTAGAAAACCCTTGAAGTTACACTATTGGTGAGAATCCAAAATGATACAATTGCTATGGAAAACAATATGGAGGTTATTCAAAAAATTAAAAATACAACTACCAAATGATCCAATAATTTAACAAAGAAGTGTATGTAATAAACACACTTCTGGGTATTTATCAAAAAAAAAAATGAAAGCAGGATCTCCCAAGAGATATTAGCATTCTTATGTTTACTGCAGCACTTATTCACAAGACCCAAAATGTGGAAACAATCTAAATATTTATCAACAGAGGAGTAATAGGTAAAGAAAATGTGGTGTACATATATATGTATACATATGTACAATGGAATACTATTCAGTCTTACAAAGGAAGAAAATTCTCCAATACGCAACAACATGGATGAACGTTGAAAACATTGTGCTAGTCAAAGAAAGATAAATAGTGCATGATTCCACTTACGTGAAGTATCTAAAATAGTCAAATTCATAGGATCAAAAAGTGAAAAGGTGGTTTTTAGGGGCTTGAGGAAGAGAGAAATGGGGAGTTACTAAATCAAAGGGCAAAAACTTCCAGTAAAGCAAAATGAATGAATTCTAGAGATCTGCTGCATGGCATTGTGCTTACAGTCAGCAATACTGCATTGTACACTAAAATCGTGTTAAGATAACTGATCTCATGTTTTCCTACCACAGTAAAATATTTTTAAATAGAAAGACTGAATTAAATAAGTATTGGCACATATGTAACCTATTTAACAGGGTGCTATAAAAGAATATCTAGTGATTATAAAATGTTTAAAATATATTGGAAAACGTAAAGAAGCAGGAAAAACAACATGAATATATTTTTTGTAAAGAACTAATTGCATGCATTTGTATAGGAAAAGATAGTGTGAAAAACTATCATTTTCATGTTTTCCAAATGAATTGCGTTTGAACAAGATTTCTTTATAATAAGAAAACCACCACAAATGTTAAAATAGTGCAATATATCACGTCCGTGCAAAAAACCAGTTTTGTTTTGCGTTCGTATGTGGCTATGATTTCAAAATTATAATTTTATAGATATATGTGTGCATCAATATAATTTGAACATAACACATTGCCCTCACAGTATTATTACATCGTTGATACGATTTGCTCAAGGCAGATTGTGGCAATTAGCAGCTTTGTAACTACACATATTTATGATATAAATTGTAATCAATTTAAACAATCCCTGGTACAATGTGGTCATTGGATTAAGTATTAAAATTGCAATTATTTTGAGTTCTGGTCTTAACACATAGAGGATGTTTCTTATTCTTTCAAACAAATTGGTCCATGAAAAGGCCCACTTGATAGGAATCTAATTAAAATTGGATTCAAATTTTTATATAAATAGCAATCAGTACCCATCACAAAAAGTAAAGATATAAAAATAATTTTATACATTTAATAAAATTTAGTTTACAGTGGTAATTATAAATAGAGTAAATAATCTTATGTATAATAAGAAATTTTCATTTTTTAAGCCCCTAGTTTTTCTTCTGTTAGTGAAAAATTTTATCTTTAATTTTACATTTTACTGTTACACAATCAGATCATGTCATCATGCTGATAAAATTTTTCCATCAAAATAAAATTTGGTAGAGACAAATCTCTACTGCACCAATGAGATTTCTTATAAAAATTTCTGGGCGGCATTGATGATTAAAAATTCATTTGTATATAGAGAGATAGTATTTCTCATTCTATCTGCTTACCCAGTTTTATAACTGGCATTGACTCTGCTTAAGGCACTCCATTTGCATTCTAAAAGCTCTTGTGGTATGAGAATTATAGTTTCTATTACTTCTGAGTTACTGCTTGATCATCAATGCAGAGATGGAAAGCTGCCCATGGAAGATTTTAGCATGATCGTTCAAATTGGTATTGATTTTGTCGTTTTAGAATAATAGAGTTTATGTTTGTTTCTGCTTTCCTATACTAGTTCTAAAAACATCCAATGGCTTACACTAATGACAAACCAAATACTGCCCAGGACCATTATCGAAAGTACCCTGTTATTATAGGGCAGAAGTTTGTCACACATAAATAAATCTCAGTCATTTACCACCTCCAACACTCCGACAGGCATTAGTACGTGGTGGGCCAGTAGCTTAATGATAAAAAATAACTTCGGATGAATATATAGTAGTTGACACTATAGGAGGACTTTGAACACCACATGTCATAACAGTTTTATATTAATTAAGTCATACATTTTCTTTAGATGACAGGCGTTTCTTATAAATTGATTAATTTTAGGCATATTAAATTTCTGGCCAAATGGCAAACAGCCAATTAGAGGTAGAGCCATGATTTCTGATCTTCTTTTCTCCATAGTCTCCTATAAGAATGGCTTTTCAACTGTTTTTCTGTCTGTTAATTTCATTTTTTATTAGCCTTATATATGGAAAAAATAAAATTACAGGGGTTATAGATGCCAGTTTTTTTATTTACATGTTAAAATCTTATGTTAAAAATGCATAGCTTAATAGTAAAATCAAATATTTTCAGTATGTCCATTGTGAAAAAGTAACATTTTAAAAGTTCCACAATTTACATGGCATGAAAAACATTTATCATGCCATATCAGCCAGGAAACTTTCGTGATCTACATAATCCCTTTATTTTCATGTTTCTCACTTACTTGTACTAATCTTTAGTTTACTTAATTCAATTTTGTTGCAGAGATTCTCAAATCCAAAGCATCAAATACTAACATATTCAGATGTCATTGACAATCTGAAGAAAAATAAGGATATTCTAATCTCATTACCATTACTCACTTTTATCACACTTAGAAATATGGAAGGAAAAGGCTTAAGTAAATCAGGAAAATTTCAAATCTATAGATGAAACTAAATTTTAATATACAAAGCTCTGCTTGTGGATTCAGAGTTAATTTCATAAGATAATTATGATAACATGAATCATAAATTTATATACTGTTTCCCAAGGAACATTAATTTGGACATAAAATGCATCATGATGCTGATTCCAAAATGTATAGTAATGCTTTTATGATGATATTAAATATATGCTTATCTACTTTCTAACTTCCCATTAGAGAAAAATACTTAAAAATTTTTAAAAATAATTGTCTAACTGTGGAGTAGTCCTAAAAGGGCAAACTGTTGAAAAGATCTTAGATTTTTTAGATCTAACTAGTAGGCTTTATATAAACCTAATGAAATGCCCAAGCATGATATTACATGGCAAGCAAATTGCTCTTTCTTTAGGGGATGTTACAAAGAACGTTCATTATCTGCTAATGGTGTCAGATTCATGGGGAAGACTGAGATATTCCTCTGAAACAAGGAAACTATTTCAAAGTACATAATTTGGGTTTATGATAAAATGTCCTATTCTGTTCTTTGAGCACCTATATTAAATATTTCTTTCCAAAAGAAAAACATTTAAAAATAAAAGTGAACAGAATTTAAAATTGTTATTGCATGTCGAAACACTTTAGTAACTTTATTTATACTTTATTTATACCTTATTTCTAAACAGTAGCAATAAGTTTTAATTGCACATTTACTGCTACCAAAATATTTTAAGGATGAATGCAGGCGCTTCTCAAGTTGTGTTCTTAGGCCCACATTCTGGTGAATGTTAATAGATGTTTGTTTGTTTTAAAGTGCCCTGTAATAAGTTTTAAGAAAGTCAAATTGAGAAGGATTTCTGATTCAGAATTTTTAGAATAGCCAGTATGATTAGGTTTCCTCTTTGGAAACTCCCTAAGGTATTTCGTGTGTGTGTGTGTGTGTGTGTGTGTGTGTGTGTGTGTTTTAACTGTATGGAAGAGATAAGTATCATAGGAGAAACAAAGAGCTGAGACATTAAAGCACAGGGAGCCTGTGTCCTGACTCCATGAAAGTGCAGCAGAAGAATGTTCCTTATGTGAATGAAACCTGTGTGGACCTAGCACAGAGAGCCAGCAGCCCTGAACAGCCTCCATTGACGAGTTAGGAGAGGCCTGCATGACTTAGTCACCAAACATCAGAAAGGGAAAAGGGCATCTCAGAAGACATTATCTGTGATAGACAACAACAAATCCTACGAGAAGTTCCTTATCCCCCTATGGTCCTTGAGTGATAAAAATTATATTTCTATAATCAGTTGGAATATAGGCTCAAAAGAGAATTGCATTTAATGAAAGAAATGTATAGAATATAATATTCCTTGAACATCTCAGTCTGTGACTTGAAATTTATTTTGACTATAGGAATATTTCTTTGGACTAGGATTCCTAGAAAAATACTTAAGAAAACAATAATCAATTAATTTGTGACAGTATATATCTCATACTTAGTTACCTGGGAAAGTTTTTCTTCAAAAAACAAATTACTTAATAAGTTTGATCTACTTAAGTCTTGCACTAAATGTGTGAGGTATGGAATATTGATAATTATCTTAATCAGCAAGGAAGAAGAAACAAGTCATGTCTAAAGGATCTGCAACATTTTAAATCTTGACCTTGGTTTATCTTAGATCTTAGTTAATGCTGTTTTAAGCCTGTGGATCTTTGGCGTGGCTATACCATATAAAAATAATTATTTTTAATCTAACAAATTTTTCCAATAAAGTTTTCCTTTAAAATAATCCTTTTTTTTTTCTAAAAATTATTGCAATCAATTAAAACAATGTTATGACACTTTTAAAATGGGCCCTGGAATGTATTTTACAAGTTATAATCAAAACTCTACTGCTTTAAATTCAAAGGTTCTTTTAGATCAAACATAGTATTATCTAAATTCATCACTATGTAGAGTCTGGTGATTTTTGAAAGTTTAATGAACCATATCTAATCTTAAAAATTGAAGATTTTCTACTATCGTATTTTTGGTTCATAGATGGCATACATTATGTACTTACTGAATAAATGAAAAAAAAGGCTTAAGGTAACTTCAGGTCCTTCAAGAATTTACAAAAGCTAATGTATCCAGCTTAACTGTTACATTCTTATAAAAGCATTACTCATAACCTTTTTGTCTTTCTTCTATTGTTTAAGTGTTATAGGTAACATTAATAAATTAAAATTAATACATACATTTATTTATACTTTTTTGTTAATTTTATTTTAGTTATCTTTGAAGGTAAGAATAATATATATTATTAAATCTTAATTATATAAAGTATAGAGTTCATTATCTATACTTCAATTATTACTTATATTTTTGGCAAAGCTTTGAGGAATTCTTATATTTGAATAGGATTTATTAGTTCTATTACTCAATCAAGAGAGATATTTTAAGTTACATAGACAATGATGGACCAAATACTAAAATATGTATATTAGATGTCTATACATATGCACACATATATACAGACACAAACATTTACACATCTATATAATACATACATTATATACATACGTAGATATCTTTCTTAAGTAGTTACTGGCTTTATTAAATGTACAAAAGATTGTAGAGAATTTATCTTCTTATTTGTTTTTATTCATTAGAGTAGTTGTGGGTCTTAAAGTGGAGACTCCATAGTTATGTTTCAAAGTTCTGTGAATAATGCCAAAATATATGTTCAATTAGGTTGCAAATATGTTTTCCAGTTCATTGGGTCAAAATTTATGGGCACTTATCATACGTTCATTTAAATATTAATAAAAACAGTTCAAAATTATTGATCAATTTCTACGTTCTCTCAAATTCTGTAATGTGTAATTAAAGTTTTATAAATATATATATATGTATATTTTATAGCACTTTAGGTTCTGGGGTACATGTGCAGAACATGCAGGATTGTTGCATAGATACACATATGGCAATGTGGTTTGCTGCCTCCATCCCCCTGTCACCTATGTCTAGCATTTCTCCCCGTGTTATCCCTCCCTAACCCCTCTACCCCCTCTGTCCCTCCCTTATCTTATCCCCCCACAACCAGACCCAGTGTGTGATGCTCCCCTCCCTGTGTCCATATATTCTCATTGTTCAACACCCACCTATGGGTGAGAACATGCAGTGTTTGATTTTCTATTCTTCTGTCAGTTTGCTGAGAATGATGGTTTCCAGATTCATTCATGTCTCTACAAAGGACACAAACTCATTGTTTTTTATGGCTGCATAGTATTCCATTGTGTATATATACCACATTTTCCTTGTCCAGTCTATCATCGATGGGCATTTGGGTTGGTTCCAGGTCTTTGCCATTGTAAACAGTGCTAAAATGAATATACGTGAGCATGTGTCTTTATAATAGAGTGATTTGTAATGTTTTGGATATATACCCAGTAATGGGATTGCTGGGTCAAATGAAATTTCGATTTCTAGGTCCTTGAGGAATCGCCACACTGTCTTCCACAATGGTAGCACCAATTTACACTCCCACCAACAGTGTAAAAGTGTTCCTATTTCTCCACATCCTCTCCAGCATCTGTTGTCTCCAGATTTTTTAATGATAACCATTCTAACTGGCATGAGATGGTATCTCAGTGTGGTTTTGATTTGCATTTCTCTAATGTCCAGTAATGATGAGCATTTTTTCATGTTTGTTGGCTTAATATGTCTTCTTTTGGAAAGTGACTGTTCATGTCCTTCACCCACTTTTGAATGTGTTTGTTTTTTTCTTGTAACTCTGCTTTAGCTCTTTGTAGATTCTGGATATTAGCCCTTTGTCAGATGGGTAGATTGCAAAAATTTTTTTACCATTCTGTTGGTTGCTGGTTCATGCTAATGATTGTTTCTTTTGCTGTACAGAAGCTCTGGAGTTCAATTAGATCCCATTTGTCTATTTTGGCTTTTGTTGCCAATGCTTTTGGTGTTTTAGTCATGAAGTTCTTGCCTATGCCTACGTTTTCTTCTAGCGTTTTTATGGTATTAGGTCTTATGTTTAAGTCTTTAATCCATCTGGTGTTAGTTTTAGTCTAAGGTGCCAGGAAGGGGTCCAGTTTCAGCTTTCTGCACATGGCTAGCCAGTTTTCCCAACACCATTTATTAAACAGGGAATCCTTTCCCCATTGCTTGATTTTGTCAGGTTTGTCAAAG
>CAUYLG010057063.1:0-10077 GCA_963573385.1 Cacajao melanocephalus
TTGTGGGTTAACACACACCCCCCCCATCACCCCATCTCCCTGGGCCCCTGCCCCCCATTGTTTACCACCACCCCCCCCCCCCCCCCCCCGTCAACGCCTGCTCCACCACACACAGTCATCCTCCCTCTCTGGGTCCTAATACCCTCTTCCTGTGAGGTCACCAGTCATATGGGATTAAGGCCCACCCTAATGAGCCTAGCCTAACTCAATGACATCTGCAATCACCCTGTTCCAAATAAGGTGACAGTTACAGGCCTCAGGGGTGAGAACCTCAGGATGGTTTTGGGGGGACAGAATTGAACCCTAACAACAGCAGTGGAGGAGGCTGTGTGGCTTTGGATGGAGACCCTGAGGTCGGCTCAGCAGGGTCTGGCCCGAGGCGGGGCAGTGAGATGTTCCCGTGGCCCCCAAGGAGGCTTGTCTCCGCCGCCGCAGGCACGTTCCCGAGGGTGCGGAAGGGCAGGCCGGAGGCTGCGTCTCAGAGTTTGGGACCTGGACTTCATCAGTAGTGGCCTTGTCTTGCCCGTTTCTCATGATTCTTTGTGTTTATGGAGCAGGGTTCAGCCCCACCCATGCTACGAGCCCACTGCTGAGAAGTCACGAGGTCCTTGCCTTGGGCCCTGGCCAGCGTGTAAACAAGTCACAGTGAAAGGTACACCGAGGAAGCTCCCTCAGTGAACTGCAGATGGTCATGCTGGCTCCTGGGGTACCCAGGGACTGCCGAAGGCCCATCCCCAGCATGCAGGAGCAGAGGGGCCGGCTTGCAGGCAGCTGGGGACCACTGGGGGGGACCGCCAGGAGGGACCGCCGAGAGGCTTTGGGCTGTGTTGAGCTGTCGGGGTTGGGCTGTGTGATTTCCAGGCTCGGACTTGGTCCCATGCCATGTGTGTGTTGGCTCTGCCTGGCAGAGAATCTCCGTTATTAAGGGCTTCATGAGGATGGGGAGGAAAGGACAGTGAGTGCACCGAGCTGGCCCCGCTGCAGTCCCTACCTGCACCTGCTTCCCCCTCGCAGGCTGTGGCGGAAGCACGAGAAGCCTCCGAGATGGGAGTTGCATCCATCCCACTCCAGCACATTCACGGCTGGCTGCATGACTCTTAAGATTTTTTTTTTTTTTTGAGAAGGAGTCTTGCTCCTTTGCCTAGCTGGAGTGTGGTGGCATGATCTCAGCTCACTGCCACCTCCACTTCTTGGGTTCAACTGAGTCTCCTGCCTCAGCCTCCCTAGTAGCCAGAATTACAAGTGCGCATCACCACACCCAGCTAATTTTTTGTATTTTCAGTAGAGACGGGATGGGGTTTCACCATGTTGGCCAGGCTGGTCTCGAACTCCTGACCTCAGGTGATCCACCTGCCTCAGCCTCCCAAAGTGCTGAGATTACAGGGATGAGCCACCGCACCCGGCCTATTTTTTATAGCTTTGAAAACCCAGCTTGCACCAGACCCCAAAACACAGCCTCTCTGCTCCCTTCCTTCTCCTGGGCCCCTTTCGTGGAGATGCTGTTCTGTGGTGACTTTCATACGCCCAGGTGGTTCATTTTATTATTTATTAGAATTCACTTACTCAGTATGTATTACCTGCGGCATGTCAGCTCGGATAGAGCAGCAGACACGGCTACCTCTGGAAATCTCCTTTCTTTAAAACTGGGAACTTGATCTTTGGGATCGGTGGCAGGAGGTGCCTGGTGGGGCTTTCGGGGCCTCGGCCATGTGGGTTCCATGGCCAGGCCTCCTGAGAGTCTGTGTTGACCCCCCGTGTCCTGCCACTTTGTGTCCCATGAGACCCTCAGAGATGTCGCCCCTTTGGTGTTCTGATTGTGTCCAGGTGGCCTTTCTTGCCTTTCCTGGTAGAACTTTCTGGAAGCCACCCACCCATCCCCCTTCCTTCCACCCCCTTCTTCCTCCCACCTTTTCCTGACTCACTCTTCAGGAAAGCGTCTGCAACACCCCTTCTGTGGGCAGCCACTGTTCCAGGACTCTGGGTGGGTGGAGGTGGTGCCTGGGGCGTGAGCCTCAATCCAGATGTCCAGCCGTGGGCTGCTGAGGGTCAGGACACAGGGGCAACCTCTGGCTGCCAGGGGGCTGGGCGCTGGCAGCTCTGCTGGAATCCTGGGTCCCCGTTTACTGCTGTATGCCTTTCTGAGCATCAGTTTCCCCACCCATAGAAGAATGAAAGGCTGCCTCTGCACAGATTGGGTCTCAAATCCGGGGTAAGGCTGTGGTCCTGGCAGCATTCCAGGGTGCTTCTAGCCAGGCGCAGCGGGCCCTGTGCTGCTCACGGAGGGGCTTCCTCCCCTGGCGCGGCTCATCCCCGGCCTCCCACTCCGCCTCATGCTTTTCCATTTGTAATCTTTATAGAAACAGACTCCTCGGCCTACAGCACGGGTGACTGCAGCGCACGCCCCCGAAGCACAGGACGCTCATTTGCATGTTAAAGTGTAATCAAGGCGAGTGTGTGAGATCACAGCAAGCCACAAGTGTTTCATAGCCTGTGCACATCTTAGGAGACTTCAAAGGGGTGAAATGGCCCATGGTACCACCCTGCGACACTGACATTTTGAATGTGTGTCAGGGTGTCCCTTTAGCACGCCCACCTGTAGCCTTCCTTTCCCTGGGGCCCCGTCCCTTCTGGTCCCTCCTGGTCCCTCAGGTCCCTCCATCCTATGGACTCTCCCCTAAGGGGAGGTGTCCCTGCCCCACTTGTCTGCCATTCCCAGTGCCTTTCTCTGAGCACATCCTCCGTTTGTATCCCTGCCTCTGAGAAGCCCTCCTGGGCAACCCCTCCACCTTCCCGTGGGGGCTCTCCTGTTGTTCTCAGGATACATGAGGCAGAGAGGAAAGGAGAACATTAGAGGGACAAACACAGGGCCAGGGAGACGAACCCCAGAGGGGCTGGGAGGCTGAGACAGCAGGGCCTGCAGGGGTATCTGCAGGGCTGGGTGACAGAGGCTCAGTGCGGGTTTGCCCACGTTAACAGAGATGGGGCATCGGCCTCAGGAGGTGAAGCAGTGTTACAGGGTCCCGTGCTAGGGACGGCCCAGCAGAGATGTAAGGGGCCGGACTCAGGTCCTCGGATCATTGGTGACGGGACCTGCATTGGAGAGAGAACTCCGACATCTCCATGTGTCCCTCTTCTGTGCGTAGCAGGGTCCCCCGAGAGGGGCTTTCTGACAGCCATGGCCACCTGCTCATGGCGGGGAGCAGCGGGTGGCCGGGCAGGAGGTCACAGTGAGTGGGTGGCCTGGGCACCCTCCAGCCTGGCTTGTCTGAGTTTTGACTGAGCGTGACACAGACCCAGGAGGCGGGGCTCCTCCAGCATCCCTGGCAGGGCGTTTGCTGCCTTTCTGTAGCTGGTACCCAGGGACCAGCAGCTCTTGGCTCTGTGGTGCAGCCCTGCTGCTTCCAGAAGGGTCCCATGCCCAGGAATGTGCTAATAACATCAATGCTGGAAGATCCTCCCGTTGCCCTCACTGAGCTCTAGGGAGCACTCCTGGCTGTTCTGAATCAGCACGGTAATCCTCCAATGCAGGTCCCTTCACTGATGATCCAAGGACCTGAGTCTGGCCCCTTATGTCTCTGCTGGGCCGTCCATAGCACGGGACCCTGTGACACTGCTTCACCTCCTGATGCCGACACCCCGTCTCCCTTAACGTGGGCAAGCCTGCCCTGAGCCTCTGTCGCCCAGCCCCTGTGGATGCCCCTGCAGGCCCTGCCATCTTGGTCTCCCCGCCTGTCTCAGGTCCGTCTCTCCGGCCCTGTGTTTGTCCCTCTGACCTTCTTCTTTCTTCTCTGTCTCATCTCCTGAGCCTGGGGTCCTCTGGACTCAAGACGGACTTCTGACTCTGTGGCTCAGCCGGGCGCCTATCCTACCTTCCCAGCCGCCTCCACTAGTTGGAAAAGGATTTCCTTCTCTACCGAGCGCTAGTCCTGGGGTACGGCTGAGGGCCCAGTCCACAGTCTGACCTGGGCTCCGCCTGCTCTGACCTTTACCTGGCTGCCCTGTGGCTCTGCCCTAGCCTGGGGCTCCCTCCCTGTACCTGACACAAGGCCAGGCTGACGTCCTTCCTGCCTGCCCTCGTGACTGTCACAATAGAATGTGGCCCCCTCGAGCTCCTGGTGGGTCCTGGACAAAAAGAGGATGCGTCACAGCTGCACGGGGTGTCCAGGCCCCCACGGCTGAAAGGGCTCCTGGGTCCAGTCTAGAGATTGGCCTGTGGCCCTGGGGCCCGCTTCCCCCACTCCCGGCTCTTGACCCCTGTGAGGTGGGATTCTGTGGAAGGACAAAGCCGCTCGCGAGCTTCTGGGAGTGGCCGGGCCTGGCGCCCTGGTGTATTCCCACCCTGCACTTGGGAGGCGGTCCTGACATCCTGGCTGCCAGGCTCATCTCAGGACAGCTGGCGTGTTTAGCTCCGTCATCGCTGTCTGCTGGTGGGTCCCCGTCTGGGGCCCCCGGGTGCTCTCTCCTGCAAGGCCTGCTCAGAGCTGGGGATCTGGACCATCCCTCACCCCAACTCTTCATCATGAAAATTGTCACACATACAAAACCTCGAAGGGAATCGCACTGCAGACACCCATCTGCCCCCCACAACTGTTTACACCGTGTGTGGGTTCCACAGCTGCTTAAAAAATTGCTACATGTGCTTCGTTCCTGGATATGTTTAAACACAGACACATTTATCCACTCACAGATCCGCGGATACATTCTTAGACATGCTGATACTCGGGAGACACACACATCCTGGTTTGCACAAGACTTCCTGCTTTTAAAACTGCAAATCCCGCTGGGTACCGACCCCCTGAGTCCCAGCAAGGCAAGGGGATCCCGGGCAGGAGACAAGGGCCCTCCCCCAGGTCCCTGCCTCGTGGTTAAAGGGAGGTAGAGGCCAGACTCACTCTGTGCCTGGTGTGTCCAGAGTCATGGGTGGGAAACATGCTGGAGGAGGCCTTTGTAAAAGCCCCTCTGAGATGCCACCCAGGCTGGGCCATCCATGGAAATCCTGCCCTTGTCGCAAGCAGGTACTGCTGGGTGCCACGCATGGAATTGGCTGAGAGCTTCGTTCTCACCTTCTGTGCCACACACCTCCAGCGCTTGTAGCGCGTGAGACAGATGTGGGGGCCAGGGTAGGCACCAGGGGTGGCACTGGGGCTGGCCAGCTGGAGCCAGCCCTGGAGGGAGTGCTGAGGCATAGGTCAGCAGGGTATGGCAGTGGCCACATGGGAAGAAGTCAGGCACTGTAAGAACCCAGCGCTGCCAGTGGCTCACGCCTATAATCCCAGCACTTTGGGAGGCCAAGGCACGTGGATCACGAGGTCAGGAGATCAAGACCATCCTGGCTAACACAGTGAAACCCCATTTCTACTAAAAATACAAAAAAGTAGCTGGTTGTGGTGGCAGGCGCCTGTAATCCCAGCTACTTGGGTGGCTGAGGCAGGAGAATCACTTGAACCTGGGAGGCAGAGGTTGCAGTGAGCTGAGATCATGCTACTGTGCTCCAGCCTGGGCGACAGAGCAAGACTCCATCTCAAAAAAAAAAAAGGATTCCAGCGCCATCTGGGTAATTCATCCTTTTTCTTTAAAATTTCAGCCTTCTAGTTATTACAGCAACCACACCCAGATTGCAGATTCTAGGAAGTTGAGGACTTGCTGACTGACAAAGCATCCGTGTTTCCCAGGGTGCCCTGCACCAGGCTGTCTGGAGGGGCGTGGACAGGTGTGTGTCTCCTCAGGTGAGAGCCGCACTGGGGAAGATGGGAACAGCAATTGGGGTTCTTAATTAGCACGAATTTGCAGACTCTGCCTTGGTGCCAGCAGAACTGCTGAAAAACACTCGTATTTGCCCATGGTGGCAGCCCCCAGCTCGCTCTGACGAGCTTGTCCCCAGGCAGAGAGAAGAGGATGCCTTGCGGCTCCAGCCAGTCTTTCTTCAGGTCCTGGGCAGTGGGGAGGTTGTGGGTAGCAGGCGTGGCCGAGGGCGCTCTGTCCGTTTTCCTCGCAGGCAGGCTTCACTGAGCTGTGGGGGCCGTGCTCGCCTTCCCAGGGGGCTGTCTGTGCCTGACTTTCAAGGCAGTCATTTCCCTTTATGGTTTTCACCCTGTGTGGTCATAAATAAATCCCATCGTATTTACAAAGTGATTCTGCTGCAGCTTATGAGGACGCATCCTCCACAGCTCCTTCTGGCCCCCGCTCCACGTGAAGGGCACTCTCTAGACTGTTCTTGGGGTTCACAGTCCTGGCTCCCACCCCTGCTCCACCCTCCAGGAGGGGTCCTGTGACAAGAAAGGCAGTGCCTCTTCCACCTGGGCTTTGGGGGAGGTCCAGGTCATCGCGAGTGACCATGGGGTACAGCCCCTGTCCCTCAGAGACCTCCCTCCCAGCCAGCCCTCTCTGCCGCACACATCCCTCCTGTGGCTGTCAGAAGGCCTTGGGGGCCCCCTGCAGTGGCCCGAGGGTCTCCAGCCCCACCGTGTCTTCACCCTTCTGTTCTGGTTTGTGCAGGGATGGTCAGGTCTCTTTCTACACTGCTGGAGGCTGTGAAGAGTGGTCCTGGGCATCCGGGGTACACCCAGGTACGTCCCCACTGGTTCTCAAAGGTGCGGGGGTCATCCTTTCCTTTGAGAAACACTGGCGTAGTATGCTGATTCTCCAGGACCCTGAAGCTGGGCCTGGGGCCGGGGATCACTCTGACACAGCTCACCACCCCCGGGGCTGCTTAGGAGTAGGGTGGGCGCTCAGCAGGGAATGAATGGCCCATCTGCAGGAGCAGTCCGGCAGAGCTGAGGGACAGTAGTGCAGGTTTTGAGTGACAAGGTGGAATACATTCATGTTGCGTGTGCCAGCACTGCCCTGCCAATCTTCTAAAACCCCAGCATCTGCTGGTTGAGTCCTGATGAGCCTGGAAGTCCAAGTCATCTGTGTCTTCTGCAGTGACCCGAGGGTTCTGCTGGATTAAGGGCACATTATAAGGCCTGGGATTGTCTCTAATGCATCACCTGTCCGTGCACTCTGGATGCTCCTGGAGCCTGGCTGCTCAGGACAGGGACTCAGAGGTCTTCCTCCTTCCTGTACGTCAGAGAACAGGGCAGGAAGGTGAGATTTTGCCTCTGTGGAAACCGGGGAGTAGTGTCGCTGAGGCCAGATAGGGGGCACTTAGAAGCCCAAAACTTCAAGCCGGGCGCGGTGGCTTATGCCTGTAATCCCAGCACTGTGGGAGGCCAAGACGGGTGGATCACTAGATCAGGAGATGGAGGCCAGCCTAGCTAACACAGTGACATCGCGTCTCTACTAAAAATACAAAAAACTAGCTGGGCATGGTGGCTCACACCTGTAGTCCCAGCTACTCGGGAGGCTGAGGCAGGAGAATCGTTTGAACCTGGGAGGTGGAGGTTGCAGTGAGCCAAGATAGCACCACTGCACTCCAGCCTGGGCGACAGAGCAAGACTCCATCTCAAAAAGAAAAAAGAAAGCCCAAAACTTCCCACCTATCCCACCCTCCATCTCGGGCTGCAGAAAGCGCAGCCGGGGTGGGTGGGCAGCGAGATCCTGGCAACAGGGAGTTGGGCAGCTCCGAAGGCTGTGAGGCTCTGGGCTTAGCAGACACCCGCTGCTTGTCTGTCCGTGGGGACCCTGGGGCTTCGGTGGGCAGGGCCGGGGTGGGAGCGTCTTGTCTGAGAGAGGTCTTCTGTGGATGTCCAGTCCCTTTGGTGGACTGGTGGACACGTGGACACGTGGATCTGGGCTTCATCCATAGTGAGTTCATCATTCAGTGAGAAAGCCAGTGCTGTGCTGGGAGCACCGACGCCTGAGGTCACTCGGGGGATGCCTTGTGCAGACCTGGCATGGAGTTGGCTGGACAGTGCACCCCCAAAAAGATGTCCAGCTTCTAATCTCTGGGACCTGTGGACATGTCATTTTGCCTGGCAGGAGGGCCTTGCAGATGGGATTGATTCAAGCATATTGAGGTGGGGATGTGACTGCGGATTATCCAGGTGAGTCTTACAGGCAATCATAGGCGTCCTGGTAAGAGGGGGCCAAGGGGGTATGAGGACACAGCAGAGGTTGGGGGAGGGGGTGAGGCAGGGCCAGGAGCCCAGGGATGTGGCAGCCTCTGGGGTCTGGAAAAGCCACGGAAACAGATTCTGCTGGAGACCGTAGAAGAAATTAGCGACACCTTGACTTTAGCCCAGTGAGGCTGGGCTCAGACTTCCGGCCTTCAGAGTGGCGAGGGGATACATGGGTGCTGCTTCGGGGCCCTGGTTTGAGGCTGTTACAGCCGTGTAGAGCTCCTGGAAGCCTGAAGGCACTCCTGTCCCTGCCTCAGTGGCCCCAGAAGCGCCTCTCACAGAACCTCAGCATCCACCGTCCTCACTGTTGTCACCACTCAGGCCGAGCGGCCCATGAAGGAAGCGGGGGATGCAGCAGGAAAGAGAATGGCTGATCTGTCTCCACGCCCGTCTCCTGGGAACATAAAGCTGCTCCATGCCCGAGGCCGGGGCTGGGTGTTCGGAGCTGGCCCCGTTCTGCTGCCATGGAGCCTGGTGGGCTGCATCCCTGGTGAGACGTCCTTGGTGACACGACCACACGCCTGCTGGGCTGTGTGTTCGGGAAGACAGACCAGGGCCCTGGGGTTGAATCCCCGCATCCCACCCCCTGGCTGGAGGTACACAGCATGTGTGTGGTCCAGCCTGTCCTCACATGGTGCGCCACGGTGGGGACCTGTTCTGAGCACTCCATCCACAGTCACGTCAGTTGTTCCTCTTAAGAGCCCTGCCGCATAGGCGCAGTTTTTTACCCATTTTTTGCATAGGGAAATTCAGGCCACTGGTAAGTAGCATAGCTGGGATTTGAACCTAGGGAGTGTGGCGCCAGGCTCTGTGTGAACACACAGTGGTTAACCGCAGGAAGTGCTGGGGTTTCTGGTTTCAGAGAGGTTGTTTCTGCGCTCTTTCAGGATTGCAGGTGCAGCCGAGCCTGGCCATGGCCCTGGATGCAGGAGGGTGGGAGTTGGGGACCCAGGGGCCTCTACACCTGACCCCATCCCCCACAGGCTTAGTGGCAGCACAGATCCACTGTCTCAGGCTCTCCTGCCTCCCCAGGACCAGACCGAACCGCGAGTGGTGAGCCAGGAGCCTGTGCATTGAGGCTCACATCCACCCAGCCTTCATATTTACCTTTGCCGGATAGATCGAATTAGAAGAAGGCCATGCATGCAGTTTTGAAACAAGAGGCCTCGTAAATACTTTACTGGAGCAAGCTCAGGATTTACTTGCTCATAAAGTTGCCAGGGGTGGCTTCGGCCAGAGTCGGTAACTGATGGGGGCCGCTTCATGTTCATCATCTGGAATCAGCTCCATCTGGGAGGTCCTGGAGGCGGTGTGTGCCTCGGGCCCTAGCAGCTCTGCTGAGCGGTGTGGCCTCTCCCGGGCCCTGCGGCTGCTGGGAGCAGGCAGGTGGCTTTCGTGGCCCATCTGGGATCCTGGGTGGCCATGCTGGGGAGCGGTGCCTAGGATGCTCTCCTTGCTTCATGAGGCTGCTTCACCCCCATTCTTGTCTCCTCTCCCGACACCCTGTGTTCCCCATGGTCCTCCTTCCTTTGCACAGATTTCCACCTAGGCCCTGGGAGGCTGGTGGAGTCCTGGGTTCTAGAAGACCTCAGAGAACCAGAGCAGAGTGAATGTCTGGGGTGGGGGTGTCAGAGCAGGAACTGCCCAAGACCCATTGATGCTGGACGAAGGAGTGATGAAGGGATGAAGGAGTGATGAACTGGATGGTTAAACACATCATCTGTGTGGCTTTCCACCATCATGGTCTGTTTCCAGCCTCAGTGTCCTGATTTTTAAAATACAGTAGCTAAAATATCTGGTGGCCTTTTCTCCCTCTTCTGAGTGTAGCCACGACATGCCACATCTCTGCCCAGGGTCAGTGGTCAGGCTGTACAGAGTCTGGCCTTCTTGCCTTTGTCTCTAGAGGGTGCCGTCAGGGAGGCATCTGTCCGTTTTGGAAGGAGCCCAAACCCCAGATGCTTGGACCTCAGACTGGGAGAGGGTGTGGGTGAAGGCACGTGGACCTGTGCTTTATTTT
>CAUYLG010057066.1:0-12468 GCA_963573385.1 Cacajao melanocephalus
ATGCAACAAGAAGAGCTAACGATCCTAAATATATACGCACCCAATACAGGAACACCCAGATACATAAGGCAGGTTCTTAATGACTTACAAAGAGACTTAGACTCGCACACAATAATAGTGGGAGACTTTAACATTATACTGCCAATATTAGACAGATCAACGAGACAGAAAATTAACAAGATATCCAGGACTTGAACTCAGACCTGGAACAAGTAAACTTAACAGATATTTACAGAACTCTCCACCCTAAATCCACAAAACATACATTTTTCTCAGTATCACATTACACCTATTTTTAAAGTGACCACATAATTGGAAGTAAATCACTCCTCAGCAATTGCATAGCATTTCACAGGTTTAAATAAAAGATTGGTTGGCTGCTTGTTTGTTATTTTCATCCCTTATTCCTTCCTGTCTCCATTGTTAAACACAATTATTGGCATAAAAGAGGTTTTTAATACCCATTTTTAAACTGCATTCTAGCCTGGGCAATAGAACGAGAATCCCGTTCTCCCTCTTTCTTTCTCTCTTTCATGCTTTTTTTTTCTTTCTTTTGCTTTCTTTTCTCTCCTTTTCTTTCAAAAAAAGAAGATTTTGATATTTTTATCTGAAAAGTCTCCCAAAGCATAAATAATCACATGTATTGAAAAGAAAGAAAAAAATCTGGGCCATGTTACCATCACTGACATAGGGGAATCAGGTTGGGGGAGCAGCTGGGAAGACAGGAAAGACTGATACCTTTGCCTCATGCCACACCTCAGATTGCCACTGCAGCCTTGTGCAAACTGTCCCTGGAGTTACAATGATACCCTCCAGACAGCAGAGGGGAGACAGCTGATCAAGCCTGTAAGCCCCAGCACAGTGCTAACAGCAGACAGGGGCCAAGTGAATACTAAAAGGTAGGTTCTCTTCAGGAGATTATCACTGTCTGGCTGATATCAATTTGCAAATTATGTCCATCCTTTTTTCTCTTTTACACATTTTCTTCAACCTTGTGTGTTCTTATGAATGCAAAATAGGTAAATAGCTTTTAAATACCATTTATACTAAAGTGTGAATGACTGCTCTAAGCCAATGAATGAATAAATTTTATTTATTCAAGATAGTTGGAAAAGAACTGTCTTAGAAACTCTCCATTAGCCGGGCCTGGTGGCTCACATCTGTTATCCCAGCACTTTGGGAGGCCAAGGCAGGTGAATCACCTGTGGTCAGGAGTTTGAGACCAGACTGGCTAACATGGAGAAACCCTGTCTCTACTAAAAATAAAAAATTAGCTGGGCGTGTTGGCACATGCCTGTAATCCCAGCTACTTGGGAGGTTGAGGCAGGAGAATAGCTTGAACCCGGGAGGCAGAGGTTGCAGTGAGCCAAGATCACACTATTGCACTCCAGCCTGGGCAACAGGAGCAAAACTCCATCTCAAAAAAAAAAAAAAAAGAAAGAAAGAAAGAAATTCTCCATTAATGGTGCAGATCTTACCATAGCCAAAGGGGGAAAATCTCAGTAGGGACAGAAAAACCAATAGACGTGGGTCTATGAGGAAGATTCAGGAACAGGAGACTACAGCTAGATAGGAAAAAGGTGGAGTTCTCAGTATGAACTGAATTGATGGGTAGCCAGTTGGCAAGAACAGCTAGACAGTGGGGAATTCAAATGACTAGAGGACCCTATTTGATGTGTACCCATCAAATTGCTTGAAAAAGATCCAATGAAAGGGACAGATGAGGATACTGGAATTTGATTATGGGTTTCGCTAGTGGCAGTATGAAGTGTCTTCATCATTGTGATCCCAAGTTAATATACAGTAGTTGTGAAGTTCCCTTTCTAAATTGTAAATAAGCCTGATGCTGTGGGACAACCATCTGCTCAAATTCTAACAATTTTCTCTTACTAGCAAGAAATCAGTGGACTCAGCACTCACGTGGAATATTTTGTGAGTGGTTTTCATTCAACAGGGTGAGTTGCCAGTGGTGAGATATGGTGATGGGGAGTGTACTTTGATGCTTGTTACGTGTAAATTTTCAGTGCCGCAAAAGAAGTAGCACTCAAATGCAATTTTCCTCAGCAAGGCAATTTACTTCTATAGAAGGGTGCGGCTCACAGATGGAACAGTGGCGAGCGAGCCCACACCTGGACAAGGAAGGAGAGGGGAAGCCCCTACTGCTGTGTCACTCCCCTACTGGCTAGGGTTAGATCGCACATCTAAGCTAATTCCAATTGGCTATTTTAAAGAGAGCCAGAGTACCAGCCAGAGTGGTGGGATGCGTAGTTTGGCAGGAAGAACAGTGATGGGACAGGTCAGAGAAGGTGACCAGGGGTGACTCAGGTCAAAGCAGGTGACCAGGATGAGTCAGGATGGAGCAGGGGACTGGGGGAACAGATCTGAACTACTGATTAGAACTGGTGGAAAAGGTTGTTTACTGAAACTACAAGGAAGTGAAACTTTAAAATGGCGAATTAAAGAATAAGAGAGCTGAACGTACTGACATACTGATTCTTTGAAGAGAAACTTGGAATTCACTATATCTAACAATGCTGAAGCCATTCCTCATTTCTTCCCTTTCATCTGGGGGCAAAAAAAAAAATGCCACAAGGAAAACAAAACCCCCAATACTCCTCCATACTTTGTAGTACTTTACCATTCGCTGAGTACTACAACTCAAGAGAACTTATTAGAGGCTGACAACAGCGCCACGAAGTGGGTGCTGCCACCTTATTTTTCAGATGAGAAAACAGGCTGTGGCTGGGTGCAGCTGCTCACACCTGTAGCATTTTGGGAGGTCGAGGAGGGAGGACTGCTTGAGCCCAGGAGTTCGAGACCAGCCTGGGCAAAAGAGTAGGACCCAGTCTCTACAAAAAATAAAATTAGCTGCGCATGGTGGGGCATACCTTTATAGTCCCAGCTACTCGGGAGGCTAAGGTAGGAGGATTGCTTGGGTCCAGGAAGTTGAGGCTGCCGTGAGCCTGGATTGTGCCACTGCATTCCCACTCCTGCCTGGGCGACAGAGTGAGACCCTGTCTCAAAAACAAAAACAAAACAAAACAAAAACACTGAGGCTCAGAGAGGCAAGTTGCCCTATGACATAGAAGAGGCACTAACTCACGGCTGTTCCATCTCCCATCCCCAAATGTTTGCTTGATGAAATTTGTGGTAAGCAGACTATTTGATATGAAAAGTAAAAACAAAACAAAAAATCCTTCTGCCTGTCATCTGCCAATTCACTAACTCTCCTTTATCGCTTTAAAAATGAATGATGTTCTGCCAGAGGTGATAGCTTACGCCTGTCATCTCAGCACTTTGAGAGGCCATGGCGGGCGGATCATGAGGTCAGGAGATCCAGACCAGCCTGGCCAACATAGTGAAACCCTGTCTCTATTAAAAATACAAAAATTAGCTGGGTGTGGTGGTGCATGCCTGTAATCCCAGCTACTCAGGAGGCTGAGGCATGAGAATCGCTTGAACCCAGGAGGCAGAGGTTGCAGTGAGCTGAGATCATGCCACTGCACTCCAGCCTGGTGATAGAGGGAGACTCCATCTCAAAACAACAACAAAAAATGATGTTCATAAGTGCTCATAGGGAGACTATTAGGACTTACACACTGCCTATTGACATTGTAATAGTCATACTTACAGGGCTCTGCTGTGCACATAAATCGGGCATGCTTTTAAAGCCAGAAATAATTTACTGCATAATGTCTGCTAGTAAATTTGAGCATATGATGATCTCAAATGTGTCTTATCAGAAAGCAAACCATTCAGCTGCAAGAACCGTGTGGTATCTATAAATAAAGGCTCCCACCTTTGCATCAAGATGAATCTCCATGATAATTTCCTTCCCTCTGGCTTCTCTCCTGTTGTGAGTGGAGAGCCTTCTGGGAAGAAGGGTAGAAGCCTGGCTTTAGTTCTCCAAGATTCACAACCACATGCCACCCTGAATGGAGTGCTCACACAACTGAACTTTCTACCTGTCCAAAGATAGTTGTGAAGTTTTTTGTTTTCTTTTCAAGTTCTGCACTCTCTGGAGTTGACAGTGGGATCTTTTTGCTGCTTTTTGGGCTTTTGCTTTCTTTCTTCAGTAGTTTCAACCTATAAAAATTGACTTGACTATTACGTTTGATCCAAAAAGGGGCCGGGTGCAGTGGCTCATGCCTGTAATCCCAGCACTTTCGGAGGCCGAGGCAGGTGGATCACGAGGTCAGGAGTTCGAGACCAGCCTGACCAACATGGTGAAACCCTGTCTCTACTAAAAATACAAAAATTAGTTGGGCATGGTGGGTGGCATGTGCCTGTAATCCCAGCTACTCAGGAGGCTAAGGCAGGAGAATCACTTGAATCCAGGAGGCAGAGGTTGCAGTGAGTTGAGATCACACCACTGCACTCCAGCTTGGTCAACAGAGTGAGACTCTGACTCAAAATAATAAAATAAAAAATAAAAATATTAAAAAGTTTCATTAGAAGTTTCTCTTTACAGGAACATTGAATTGTGTTTTCCCCTTTTTATGTCTCTAGAATATTTTGCCTACTTTGGTAATCTTCCATTCTGGTTATTTGGGTTTATCTGCGGGGAAGTCAGAAGGACTAGCGTTTTGCAAACCACTTAAAACCGCCATTGAAATGGCAACCAGTCAAGAACATTCTGCCTGGAAACTGGCAGCCCCAACTCTACCTCCAGCTCACAGTGTGACCCTGGAGTCTCCTTTCTCTGAGTTTCATTTTCCTTTTCAGGAAAATGCTGAGACTGGATTCATCCTCCATTTCCAGCCCTCCACAGGACATTTTGTCAGGTGGCAAATCAGGAAGGGGAGATGTCACAGATGGCTATTAACAGCGGCTTTGCACTGCCTTGATCACACTAACTGCATGCCACTTCATCTCTGGACAGGGACTTCCTGTGGCTCTATAAAAACCTGGGATACTGTTTTGTGGCCTTTCAGGAGCCTCAGTATTATTACAAAATATGTGAATATCTAGATTGTTTCTTCCTTCAGCAGTAACATATCTGGCACTTATAGCACACTTACAATTTATAAAGAATTTTCTGATTTGGTATCTTGTTTAATCAAATGCTCACACTACTGTCACTTAAGGACGGTGTATAGAAAAGACACCTGCATGCCTGCCCGAAAGATCTTAGAAATATCACTGAAAATTTTCAGCAGGCATGCAGGTAGGCTGGCAGACATCATCCATCCATTCATTCATCCATCCATCCATCCATCCATCCATCCATCCTTCCATCCATCCTTCTGTTCCCTGACATAGGGAACTCATTCTCTAACACGAAGGTATACAGGACATTTGATCTCATATACCTTTTTCTTCTTTTTTAAAAACTTGTTTTAGAAGTTTACATTTAATACATTTTACTATTTTTTGTGGACAGTCTATGAGTTTCAATGAGTGCCTGGAGCTCTTGTACCCACTGCCACAAGTTGGAGGACAGTTCCATCAATCCACCCACCTTCAAAAAAATTTCTGTCTAGTTACCTCTTTGTAGTCAAACACTTTCTCCACTCTTAACTCTTGGCAGTCACTAATCTCGTCTCTGTTCCTATAGTTTTGCCTTTTCCAGAATGTCATTATCAAGGAAATCACATAGTGTGTGGTTGAGTCTGGTTTCTTTCACTTAACGTAATGCATGTGAGATTCACTTGCAATGTTGCAGGTAACGATAGTTTACTCTCATTTATTGCTGAGTAGTCATTTATTGTATAAACGTACCATAGTTTGTTTACATTTTTAATTCATTCCCCAGTTGAGAGACCTTTAGGTTGTTTCCAGGTTTTGATGATCATGAATAAGGCAACAATAAACATTCACGTTTGGGTTGTTTTTTTTTGTACAAATATAGGTTTTCATTACATTTGGATAAATACCCCGAAGAAGAATAACTAGATCATATTGTAAGTGTATGTTTAACTTTAAAATAAACTGTCAAACAGTTTTCCCAAGTAACTGTACTATTTTGCACTCTCACCAGCAACGTGTAAGAGTTCCAGTTACTCCACATCCTCTCCAGCCCTTGGTATCCTCAGTTGCGTGTGTGTGTGTGTCGTCATGTTAATAGGTATGTAGTAGTATTCCATTGTAGTTTAATTTGTATTTCCTTAATGACTAGTGATGTTGAACATCTCTTGATGTGCTTGTTTGGACATCTGTATATCTTAGTTGGTGAAGTGAATGCTTACATTTTTTGTGATTTTAAAATGTAAGGTTTTCTTACTGCTGCATTTTGAGAGTTCTTTGCATATGCAGGAGACAAGGTCTTTGTCAAATATGTGATTTGCAAATATATTCCCCAGTCTTTGGCTTGCCTTTCATTTCCTTACCCATATTTTTTGTAGAGTAAGTGTTTTCAATATTTGTTTGGTTAGTTTTTAGAGACAGGGTCTTAGTCTATTACCCGGGCTGGCATGCAGTGGCATGATCACAGCTCACTGCAGCCTTGAACTTCTGTGCTCAAGCGATACTCCTGCCTCAGCCTCTTGAGTAACTAGGACTACAGGCATGTGCTATCTACACCCAGCTAATTTTTTATTTAAAAAGTTCTGGCCAGGCGCAGTGGCTCATGCCTGTAATCCCAGCACTTTGGGAGGTCAAGGCAGGTGGATCATGAGGTCAAGAGATCGAGCCCATCCTAGTCAACATGGTGAAACCCCATCTCTACTAAAACACAAAAAGTTAGCTGGGTGTGGTGGTGTGCACCTGTAGTCCCAGCTACTCGGGAGGCTGAGGCAGGAGAATCGCTTGAACCCGGGAGGTGGAGGTTGCAGTGAACTGAGATCACGCCATTGCACTCCAGCCTGAGTGACACAGTGAGACTCTTGTCTCAAAAAAAAAATTTTTTTTTTTTCCTGGACAGACATTATCTTGCTATGTAGCCCAGGCTGATCTTGAAATTCTGGCCTCAAGTCATGTTCCTACCTCGGCCTCCCAAAGTGCTGGGATTACAGGCAGGAGTCACCATGCCTGGCCAAGGTTTGTTTGCTTTTTGCAGATAGACGTCCAGTTCCATCACCTGTTGAAAAGATCATCCAGGTGTGCTCAATGTAATCACAAGGGTCCTTCTGTGAAAAAGCGAGGAGGGTCAGAGTCAGAGGAGGAGATTCAATGACAGAACCAGAGATTGGAGTGATGTTCTTGCTGAAAGCAACCAAGATCCAGGAACCAAGGAATGTGGGCAGCCTCTAGATGCTGGAAAAGGCGAGGAATAAATTCTCCCCTAGAGCCTCCTGAAATAACATGCCTCTGCTGCTACCTTGATTTTACCATTTAAGATCCACTTTTCGGCTTCTGACTGCCAGAACTGCAAAATAACCAAGTTGTATTGTTTTATAATAACCATTATGTTTTTTTTTTGTTTTGTTTTGTTTTGAGATGGAGTCTCACTGTCACCCAGGCTGGAGTGCAATGGTGTGATCTTGGTTCACTGCAACCTTCACCTCCTGGGTTCAAGTGATTCTTTTGCCCCAGCCTCCCAAGTAGCTGGGACTGCAGGCACGTGCCACCATGCCCGGCTAATTTTTGTATTTTTAGTAGAGATGAGGTTTCGCTGTGTTAGCCCGGATGGTCTCGACATCCTGACCTTGTGATCTGCCCACCTCGGCCTCCCAAAAGTGTTGGGATTACAGGTGTGAGCCACTGCGCCCAGCCAATAACCACTATGTTTATGGTAATATTTTACAGCAGCAATAGGAAACCAATACAAAAAGTTGCACTGAATTGCCTTTGCACTTCTGTCAAAATCAACTGACTGTATTAATGTGAAACTATTTTGAGATTCTTTACTCTGTCCACACCACACCTATATATATATATATATATATATGTATATATATATGTGTGTGTATATATATATGTGTGTGTGTATATATATGTGTATATATATATGTGTGTATATATATATATGTATTTTTTTTTTTTTGAGAAGCTGTCTCACTCTGTTGCCTAGGCTGGAGTGCAGTGGCGTGATCTTGGCTCACGGCAACCTCCGCCTTCCTGGTTCAAGTGATTCTCCTGCCTCAGCCTCCCCAGTAGCTGGGACTACAGGTGTGTGCCACTACGCCTAGCTAATTTTTATATTTTTTGTAGAGGTGGGATTTCACCATGTTGACCAGGCTGGTCTCGAACTTCTGACATCGTGATCTGCCCACCTCGGCCTCCCAAAGTGCTGGGATTACAAGCATGAGCCACTGTGCCTGGCATATCTTTTATTCATTTATTTGTTTGTTTGTTTGTTTGCCTGTCTTGAATTCTCTTATTTTCACTGCTTCGTGTCTTCAGGATATGAAAAGTTGGTCACTGGTAGAGAGAAGGATCCCAAAACATAAGGATCACAAAATGACAAGTTTCAGGGTAGACATCTGTATTAGCTATGTATTGCCGAGAAACAAATTATCATAAACTTTGTGGCTTAAGGCAACAAACACTGATTATCTCACAGTGGCTGTGGGTCAGGAGTCTGGAGGCACTTTCATGGGTATCCCTGGCTCAGTGTCTCTCATGGGTTGTAGTCAAGCTGTGGGTCACGGCTGCAATCATCTCAAGGCTTGACTCGTGACAACCCACTTCCAAGGTCACTCACTGGCTGTTAGCAGGTCTCAGAAAATCTGCTTACAAGGTGACTGCCACAGTGACTGGCTCACCTTCATGCATCCTACACGGGCTGTCCATTGGTGGCCTGAGTGTTCTTAGGTCATGGCAGCTGGCTTTCCTAGAGTGACTGATGAGCGAGAGAAAGGGGGAGAGAGAAAGAGAAAGACAGAGAGAGCGAGCACTCCCCTGTTTATAACCTGATCTTAGACAAGATATATCATGACTTCTGCCATATTGTATTCATTAGAAGTGGGTCACTAAGTTCATCCCCCACTCAAGAGGGGAGGAATTAAGCTTCCCCCCTAAAAGAGAGGAATCTAGAGACATATCTTTGAAATCATTACAGTCTACCCTCTGGCCACAAATTTTTTCATATTCCTCCCGCATGTAGAACATACTCATCCTACTCCTCAATGGCCTCCAGTGTCTCATCCCATCACTGCACTAGCTTCAAGTCCACAATGTAAATTAGGTCTAGTAGAAGAGGATACTCACGTTAGTAAGTTTAGCTCCGTGAGTGCCGTTCCTCTGACCTGTGAAACTAAAGAGACTGGTTATCTGTCCCTTCACACTCAAAACAATGGCGAAGCAGACACAGGGTAATTGCTTCAGATATTCTTGTTCAAAAGCGGGGAGACAGGAGGCGCAAAGGGGTTGGTGGTCCAAGGCAATTTTGAAAGCCAGTCGGGCAAATGTTGCAAGTTCCTTGATTAGGTCTCAAGGCCTGGGAACGCTTATCTGGGGTTCTGGGCTCCCCTCTCTGGACCCCTGGTTTTGCCCTCTTCATCGTCCTTCCCTTATCACAAAAGGCAATGTGTATTTGCTACATTTTCCTAACCCAAGTTTATACATCTTTTCCCCATGTTTTCCCCTTAAAGTCTGATGGTTTTACATTTCACATTTTGGTTTTTGATCCATTTGGAGGGGACTTTTGTGTAAAGTGTGAGATATAGGTCTTTCAGTGTCTTGCTTATAAATGTCCCAGTGTTCTAGCACTGTTAGTTGAAATGTAGCAAAGTGACATGGTGCCAGTTCCCAGACTAGGCTTCAGGAGGTCCTTCATGCTTCCTCCCTCTGGAACCCTCCCCACGCTGTGAGAACAAGCCTGGGCTGGCCTGCTAGCGGATGAGAGACCCTGTGGAGGAGAGAGAGCCCAGCCCAAACAAGGCCAGCCCCGTCCATCTGGCCAATGCTCCGACACACTAGCACTAGCCAGAACCAGCATCGTAAACACTGATTCAGACTTTCTGGGGGTTAATTCTGCAGTACATAAGCCACATTTATAAGTGTATGCAGCCTGACCTAGTCGTTGGATCATATTCTAAGGAAATAATTAAACTAACATAAAAGGACATTTAAAGAACATTTCTCACAATAGCAAAAGCTTGAAATATGAGTGTTTGTCAGAGTGGAATGATTAAATTCGGATGCATATAGACAGTGGAATACTCTGAAACTGTTACAAATGATGATACAGCACTAAAGGAAATTGCCTATACTATATTCTTCAGTGAACAAGGTAAATTAGAAAGCATTATATATTTTACAGTATGAACCTGTTGAAGAGCGTCTGGAATAAGGGAAGGAGATGTGTATATATATATGTGTGTGTGTGTGTGTGTATACACATACGTATATATGGACACACATATATAAAAGTATATAATTATATATAAACAGATATATTTATAAATTGTTGGCAGTGGTTTATAAATAATTTTTTAGTTTCTTTTCTTCCTGTTTTTTTTTTTTTTTTTTTTTTTTGAGGCAGGGTCTTGATAGGGTTTACTCTGTCACCCAGGCTGGAGTGCAGTAGCACAATCATAGCTCACTGCAGCCTCAACTTTCTGGGCTCAAGTAATCCTCCTGCCGCAGCCTCCCAAGTAGCTAGGACTACAGGTGCATGTGTTGTGCCTGGCTTATTTTTAAAATGTGTTTAGAGATGGGGTCTCTCCAGGTTGCCCAAGCTTGTCTGGAACTCCTGGGCAATCCTCCCATCTCAGCCTCCCTCGGTGCTGGGATTATAGGCATGAGCCACTGCACCTGGCTTTCAGTTTTGACTTTGTAAGTTTGTACTCAAATCTTTGAAAGTTAGCATCTATTTAATAAAATAATGACATTTTTCCATTTTGGAAAAATATTGTATGTATGGCTAAACTGCATATAACCTTTGTAGCTATTTGATTTCTTTGGACATAATTCTCAGGGTAATCTTTTTTTTTTCTTTTTGAGATGGAGTCTCACTCTGTTGCCCAGGATGGAGTGCAATGGCACGCTCTCGGCTCACCACAACCTCTGCCTCTTGGGTTCAAGTGATTCTCCTGCCTCAGCCTCCCAAGTAGCTGGGATTACAGGTGCTTGCCATCACACTTGGTTAATCTTGTATTTTTAAGTAGAGATGGGGTTTCACCATGTTGGTCAGGCTGGTCTCAAACCGCTGACCTCGTGATCCACCCGCCTCGGCCTCCCAAAGTGCTGGGATTACAAGCGTGAGCCACCACGCCTGGTTTCTCAGGGTAATTTTAATGGAGCTGTTTATTCACTGGATAGTGGGCTGTCTGTACCTTAATTCTGGTATTTTCTTCTTCCCATCGGATGGTAAAGTTGCATGTACATGTCACAGCTGAAGTTCAAGCAGCAAGAATACTGGACTTGGAGTCAGAAGGCCTTGGTTCAGTATCGGGTCCTCCTCTTTGACTTTGTTTCTTCCTCAGTAAAATTGGGCTTCACTTTTCATGCAATAAACATGTATTAAGTATGACTGTGTTCAGGCCCTACAGCTGGATGCCAGGGGCCCGAGCACCTGCGCTGCCTCTCTCAGAGTGTAATGAAAGGATCAATTCCTAAATGCATTAAAAAAACAGGAAATGGAATTCCAGGCACTGAACTGTGCTTTCTGTAGTTTCATGAAGTAGAGGAAATGAAGCTGGATTCATTATGAAGCTAGTCGTGTAATATAGTGGCTAAGAACTCAGGATCAGTAGCCAAAGTGCCTAAGTTCAAATCCTAGCTCCACCAGAATTTGGGGGCTATTGCTGAACCTCTCTTTAATTCAGTTCCCTCTGCCTGTAAAATGGGAGTAAGAACTGTAGATCTGCTCACGTGGTGGTTGTGAGGATTTAATGAGTTCGTGTGTGGAAAACACTTAAAGCAGAGTCTAGCACATACTTAGTGCTCAATAACAACTTAACAGCTGTTGTTATTATTTGGGATGTGCAGCACATCAGACCAGATGTTTCTAACAGAGATATGACCAAGCTGATATCAGAGAGTGACCTGGTTGTGATAATTTTCTCTGTACTCGTGGCCAAGCTTCATTCCCATCATCTGGCTAATGAAGTCAGTGTCCACTCACTTACTTGCTGGTCCACTAACATCCTCCTAAGGCTTTCCAGCTAGAGGAGGGAGTCTCAGAAGCAACTACTAGAAACTCCAGACCAGCTCTCCAGGTCCATGGGTAGATGAAGATGGGGTAGTCAGCTCCCTACTGGGAATTATTGATTCTGCCCATTATTTCAAGAGGTGGAATGTGTTTGTCTTATTGCTCTAATCATACATAGCTTCATTCCCGAAGTCTTTACATGGTCTGTGATGGCTGTTAGATTTCCAGTCATTCTATTTATGTTCAAAAATGTTTTCAGGCTGGGCGCAGTGGCTCACACCTGTAATCCCAGCATTTTGGGAGGCTGAGGCGGGCGGATCACCTGAGGTCGGGAGTTCGAGACCAGCCTGACTAACATGGAGAAACCCCATCTCTACCAAAAATACAAAAATTAGCCAGCTGTGGTGGCACTTGCCTGTAATCCCAGTTAGTCGGGAGGCTGAGGCAAGAGAATTGCTTCAACCCAGGAGACAGAGGTTGTGGTGAGCCGA
>CAUYLG010057070.1:0-12638 GCA_963573385.1 Cacajao melanocephalus
TCTTAAAAATTTAGAGAATCACTTCAGTCATTTCAAAAGTAATACTTAAATAAAATTTGGATCACATTCTATTTAAAAATAACACCTTTATACAGATCTAATTCACAAGCAATACAAAACACCTGAAGTGTACAATTCAGTGGTTTTTAGTATATTCACAGTTGTGTAATCCATCACCACAAATAAGTCAACTTTAGAAAATTTATTTGTACCACCACCCCCCAAGAAAAACCCTGTATTTTATCAGCTGCTCCTCCTCCTTCACACTGCCCTTCTGTCCCATTCCACCAAGTCAACAACTAATCTTTTTTCTGTCTCTATAGATTTGCCTGTTCTGGACATTTCGTGTAAATAAAATCATACAAAATATGGTCTTTTGTGTCTGACTTCTGCTCAGCATGATGTTTTCAAGGTTCATCCATGTTGTAACCTGTATCAATACATCATTCCTTTTCATGGCAGAATAATATTCTGTTGTGTGGATGAATCACATTTTATTTATCCATTCATCAATTGATGGACATTTCGATTATTTCCCACTTGCGGCTATTATCAATAATATTGCTATGAACATTGGTGTAGAAGTTTTTGTGTGGACATATGTTTTCATTTCTCTTGGTTCTGCTGGGTCATATGATAACTGTAGTTTCATATGTAGTTTCACATCTTGATTTTTTTTACCTAACTTTATGACTATTTTTCTATGTCATTAAATATTATCTAAATACATGATTTTTAAATGGTTATATTATTGTATCATCCTGGGAGTATGCCATATTTTTAACCATTCTCCTGTTTGAGGGCCTTCCAATTTCTCCTAAGTTAGAAGAAAATTCTTACATATGCAGTCTCCACGTCTCTCATTTCCTTAAATTTATGGAAGTAGGGTTACTAAAAGGTCATTGTGTTTTATGTCACTTGTCAGATGGTAACTGGGAAGATTGTATGAATTCTCTCTGTAATCACTTCAGTGTTTTTAGCCTGTGTATGTTCAGTGGTGATTATTTAGTATCAAGTGCTATAAAACAGCCCATGGATTTTTGAAAAGACACAGTCCCTGCTGTCAAGATGCATATGTTTACATTTAGACCAGATAGATAAATATAGATCCAAGGGCATTATATAGACAAGATTATGTACATTATGTGGAGGGAAAAAATAGACTGCTTAGATAAAGTAAACATTTGCCTGCCTAGGATGAGATTCACACAGACATAATCATTGAGCAACTGTTTACACTTAAAAGTTTTTTAAAAATTAACAAAACCAAAATGTAGGAACCAGTAAGTCTAAAGTCATAAATCACCTGGATCATTGAGTATGAACCTTTCCCTTGTTCGGAAGACTCCTAAGGCAGCACAGTGTAGCCTGTTGGCTTTTGGGACCTGCAGACCTAGCTCTGGCTGCTTTTCAACCTGTGCTATCTCACAGTTTCCTTAGATTGCTTGAGACATTAGCAAACCCTTTCTGTCCTGTTTCTTACTCTTTTATATTCAGAAGAATACCACTTTAAAGATTATGAAATGAGCAAGTAGTTCAGTTATGTAGCTGACTCTGGGGAAAAAACAGCGTTGCCATATTGATGCTGACACTGGCATGATTTCATCTCCAGCATGACCACCAGATTCCACCCAAATGGAATGACTAATCTAGAAAGATCATTGATTTGTAAAACTGGAGGTGGAAAAGCTATGGCAGATCCTCCAGCAAGCCTCTTAAGCAGATGTTATATAGAGGCTTTGCAATACTGTTTTTTTTGGTTTGTTTGTTTGTTTGTTTTTTAACTAGTAGGAATTAAACTCTTGAAAGTAAACCATACCACCTTTAAGATTCCATTTTCTAGCATGTTGCATACATTTGTATTACATGACTCCTTCAGAAAACATTGCCTAGGTAACTGACAGAAAGTCCTTTTTTAATATCCAGAAGCTGTAGCTAGCAAAGACAAACTTCAGAAAACTGAAACCTCTTTTTTTTGCTTTTCAGTTGTAAAGATGTCTGACAAGAACCAGATAGCTGCCAGAGCTTCCCTTATTGAGCAACTGATGTCTAAAAGGAAGTTTGAGGATCTTGGCAACCACCTTACTGAGCTAGAAACAATTTATGTGACTAAGGAGCATCTCCAGGAGACAGATGTGGTCAGAGTTGTGTACAGAGTCCTCAAAAACTGCCCCTCTGTGGCTTTGAAAAAGAAAGCCAAGTGTTTGCTATCAAAGTGGAAAGCTGTGTATAAAGAGACTCACTTCAAAGCAAGGGACAGTCCTAAGTTACTTCCTGTGAGGGGTAATAAAGAAGAAAATTCAGGACTTTCTCATGACCCAAGTCACGATGAGACACTGGGCATCTGCAGCTCGAATTCTCTATCTTCCCAAGATGTTGCAAAACCCAGTGAAATGATTGTGCCTGAAAATGGAGCCATTCAATTGAAACCTAAGGAAGAGCATTTTGAGGATGGTGACCCTGAATCCACTGGCAAGAGATCAAGTGAGTTGCTGGATCCAACACCCATGAGAACTAAATGCATAGAGCTTCTTTACTCAGCTTTAAGTACTTCTTCCACAGATCAACCCAAAGCCGATTTGTGGCAAAACTTTGCAAGAGAAATTGAAGAGCATGTTTTTACCCTTTATTCAAAAAACATCAAAAGATATAAAACTTGCATCAGAAGCAAAGTTGCCAATTTGAAGAACCCCAAAAATTCTCACTTAAAACAAAACTTGTTCTCTGGGACCATGTCTCCACGAGAATTTGCTGAAATGACTGTCATGGAGATGGCCAACAAGGAACTGAAGCAGTTGAGAGCCTCCTACACAGAATCTTGTATCCAGGAACATTACCTTCCCCAAGTGATTGATGGCACACAAACAAATAAAATAAAATGCAGACGCTGTGAGAAATACGATTGCAAAGTCACCGCAATTGCCAGAGGAACACTTTTCCTTCCCACCTGGGTGCAGAATTCAAACGCAGATGAACAAATGATGACTTATGTAATTTGTAATGAATGTGGCGAGCAGT
Organism: Cacajao melanocephalus; assembly: GCA_963573385.1. Classification (NCBI taxonomy): domain Eukaryota; kingdom Metazoa; phylum Chordata; class Mammalia; order Primates; family Pitheciidae; genus Cacajao; species Cacajao melanocephalus. The sequence goes on from CAUYLG010057070.1 coordinate 3,019, forward strand.
GGTACCACAGCAACTGGGTGTGCTTGTAACTGTAAATCAGTGTTCTCTTAACAAATAACCCGAGTGATACCTTTTATTTGTACAACCCTTTTGTGCTTTTAAAAAACCTTATACACACTACTCTCTAAAACAGAACGAGGAGGAAAGAAAGTCATTAGCTGAAGCTCACATCACCATCCCTAAAAGTTATAGTTTGGGGAGAGGGAGTAGATGACTATTTGTATTGTGCCTTGTGGCCATTTAGTACCTTACCGTCCGCAGAGTGTGGTTGAGAGCAGCTCAGCATAAACTGGCAGCCTATGGAAAATGCATTCCCAGGCTCCACACTATTGAATCCAAATCTGCATTTTGGCAGGATCCCCAGGTAACCTTCTAGGACAGGATAGTTTGAGAAGTGCTGCTTTAGTAATAGGCCTGTGGCTCTCAGCAGTGGCTGCATATTAAAATCATCTGGGAAGCTTTGAAAACCCACTGGTGCTGAGAACCCACCCTAGAGCAATTCAGTTGGAACCTATGAGATGGGACCCAGGCATCAACATTTCTTTTTTAATTCCTCACGTTATCTTAAGATGCAGTCAGAGTTGAGAACTACTGAGAAATAGGCTCTCATTTGATCCTTTTTACAGCTCTAAGACAAGAGTGTTAATTCCAGGCACCTCACAAATGAGGAAACAGGTCCACAGAGGTGTGGTGACTTGCCCAAGTGACACAACCATAAATAGTCCAATTCAGACAAATCCCAGATTTTCTTCCTCCAGACTCATTGAGACTAGCTCAACATTGACTTCTGAGAAATGTATTCCTGGAGGTCGGGGACGAAATGACTAACATTGGGTGACTAGATCTTCATTCTTTTTTTTTTTTTTAAGGATTTAAGAGATTTAATGGAAAATTCCTTATAAACAAAACAAAAGTGTCTTAAAAAATACATCTGCATATCTCTCACAATTACCCTTTGTGATCAAATGAGTTAAGTTTTTTCTATATTCAAGTCTATAATTTTTAAAAATCCAGTTTGCTAAACTCTAATGATTTTTTGAAAAATTTATCAGGAATATTATCTTTTCTAGTCAGAATAACAGTTTAATCAAAATGTCTCTCGTTTCTTTGTACATCTTCATTCTTTTGCCCCTGTTTTTCTCATTTACAGGTCTCCCTTCAACCACAAAAGTCACCCTGAGGCTGGGCACAGTGGCTCACACCTGTAATCCCAGCACTTTGGGAGGCCGAGGCAGGTGGATCACAAGGTCAGGATTTTGAGACTAGCCTGGCCAATATGGTGAAACCCCGTCTCTACTAAAAATACAAAAATTAGCCAAGTGTGGTGGCCCCATGCCTGTAATCCCAGCTGCTTGGGAGGCTAAAGCAAGGCCAATCACTTGAACCCAGGAGGCAGACGTTGCAGTGAGCTGAGATCATGCCATTGCACTCCAGCCTGGGCAACAACAGCAAAACTCTCTCTCAAAAAAAAAAAGCCACCCCAGAACTCATCCCATAGTTAGAATTTTGTTTGGAGCCCTCTTGCTTAGGTGAAGGAATTTTGTATATATTTTTTTCTTTGAACAGGTTTTCAGGGATATATAAACTCTAGGATGTTTAGTTTCTGATGTCAAGAGTCTTCATGTTCTCAAGGACAAGTGTCCTTGAGGTGGACATTAATGGTCATTAATCTATCAGAGGCTGTCCATCGCCTTAGCCTTTGAATGTAGTAACAGACATTTATCTAATAAATGAAGAGGAAATTACTTCTTTGAGGCCTTTGCAAATAGTGTTTAACCAGTTTGTTTAATTATTTGAATATAGCAAGCCTTCTATGTGATTATGGCTGATTTTTTTCCTTAAAAAATCGTAGAATATTCATCGTTTTATAGTTTTAGAAAGTTTACTTTGGCAATCTCTACAAACCTACACATTTTCACTTTTTCACCAGTTCTTTTCTCAACTCTATTAACTTCCTTTGTTGGAGCTCTGAAGGCCTAACTGCATGTACGCTTTACCTGCTTGACAAAATTCTCCAAAACATTTGTATTTGCAAATGATTTGGAAGAGTCGGCTCAATGCCATCAAGTGTGAAATCTATTTTGATATACTTTCTCCCCGTGTCTTCCCCGGGCTGCTTTTTGTGATGCAACATGTTTAGTCCTTAACTTGCAAGGTCATCTAGCACTTAAAGTTTCAGAAAGTGTGGTTTCATATGACTTGTAATAATCTGAAAAAGTATTCAGTGGTTACAAAAGAGAACACATAAAAACCAAATTTGATTAGTTCAAGTCAGCGTTTGTGTTTTGCTTTTGGGGTTTGTGTGTATGTGTGTAGTTTTTATTTATATTGGAATTTGGTAAACTAAATGTTCAGACAAATAAAAGTACTTGAAATGGAAATTTCCTTACTCTCCAAGATACAAAAATCTGCATGGTCTTCCTCATTTTCTTTAATCTTTATTAGTGAGTTTTGCAACTCAAAATAGGAAAATAGGAATCTGTGTGTTTTTCTTTTGGTGAATGAGACAGCATTACCTTTTCTGCCTATAGATAATTCTTTCACATCCTATGTCCTTTCCCCTTAAAAAAGGATTTTCTTTAAAATTGACTGCAGGATAAAGATTTGTTTTTGTTTAATTTTTTAGACAGGTCCCCTGTCACCCAGGCTAGAGTGAATGGCGCCATCTCGGCTCACTGCAGCCTCAACCTCCCGGCCTCAAGCAATCCTCCAACCTCAGCATCCCTACTCCCTTGAGTAGCTGGGACTGCAGGCACATGCCACCACACCCAGCTAATTTTTGTATTTTTTGTAGAGACAAGGTTTTGCCATGTTGCCAGGCTGGTCTCGAACTCCTGGGCTCGAGCCATCCTCCCAAAGTGCTCGGCCTCCCAAAGTGGTGAGATTATAGGCATGAGTTACCGTGCCTGGCCAAGACTCTTTAATTTAACATCACTTTTACAGAAACAACAAATGGAAGGCCCTGGCACAGGAAAGTGCCTGATACAGTCGAGTTCCAGCAAGAGTCCACGGCAGCTAAGTCACAGTGAGCAAGGGGAACAAGGATGAGAGATGCAGTCAAAGAGGCCATCATGAGGGCTCTTGTTGGCCGTGGTAAGGATTTGGGGGGGTTCTTAAAGCATGACGGGAAACCACTAAAGCTGGGGAGTTTGTGGTGATGCAATTTGAACACCCTTTAGGAAGGATCACTCTGGCTGTTACAGGGGAAGGAAGCAAGGATGCATGCAGGGACAACAGGTGACCATCGCAGTGGTGCAAATGTCACATAACTGGCTTCAAGCAAGAGTACACAGAGACTGGGCTCCCTGAATCCTTATAGCAAGCAAAATCCTTGACGACTTTGCAAATGGATGTTTCATAGAATACACTAAATCCCAAATTCCCTACCCATAGCCCATAAATAAACAATAATATGCAGTGTGGAAACTCACACTGGACAAGTATCTCCTATACCCTGGTTGTCATGGTTACTGGGAGTCCCTGCGTAAGGCATAAACACCAGTCGTGATACCTGAATGTAGGAGCACTCTCTTGACTCTTGATGGGTTTTCCCACATCACTCTCCTTTGTCTGTGTTACTTTTTTGAGATAAAAAGTTGGATACAATTGCAGCTCTGTCTCTTCCCTGAGCACTTCCTACGATGAGAGGCTCCTTTCATTCGCCACTACCATTTCTAAATACCAGTCAGGAAGCCTGCAGCTGGCAGTGCCCCACTGCTCTGGCAAGGGCTGGCCCTTCGTCTTCTGGGTCAGATTGCTTTGTTATTTGTAACTTCCCAGTAAAGGTAAAATATTTTGCTAAAGTAGTTATTTTTGTATCTCTCAGAGATACTTACCGTAAGTGCCTAGATGATAGAAGGCATCTTCTTGCTTTCAGAAGAGCCCCACAATCAGAAGGGAGACCAGATGACAACTCCATATAGTCCCATTTGCATTATTACTTAAAACTGGGATTTCTGGCCAGAAGCAGTGGCTCACAACTGTAATCCCAACACTTTGGGGGTCCAAGGCAGGAGGACCGCTTGAACCCAAGAGTTGGAGACCAGTCTGACCTCCGTCTCTACAAAAAATATAAAAATTAAGCCAGGCGTGCTGGTGTGCACCTGTAGTCTCAGCTACCCAGGAGGCTGAGATGGAAGGATCACCTGAGCCCAGGAGATCAAGGCTGCAGTGAGCCATGATCGTGCCACTGCACTCCAGCCTGGGCGACAGAGACAGGCCCTATCTAAAAAAAAACAGGTTTTCACAAATGTTACCCTGCATGGTCAGAAATGCTCTGTGTTCATGATTGTACATTGCTTTGCATTTTGCTAGGTGCTGGGGGCAAAGAGATGATTAAGACACCATCCCAGGCCTCGAGCCCCACAAAACACAGGGGAAGCGCCATGCTATGTAGTCAGCAATCGTTTTACCTTTTAAGAGCTCTGAAGGAGACACCCACTGGAAAAGGGTGCAGAGGACCCCAGAGGATCAACTAACCCAGTGTGGGAGGGTCAGGGAAAGCTTCATAGAGGCCGTGACCCATAGGGCAAATCTTGAGGGGAAGACGGCCAGGCAGAGGAAATGGGAAAGTCTGTTCTAGCACCATATTTGCTAGATTCTTGACATTTTATGTACAGCATCTCCTTTAATCTTCACAACTACCCTGCCACACAGCATTTTAGAGATGAAGAAACTAAGGCCAAGAGAGATTAAGTTACTTGCCCAAGGGTACTCCGAGACAAAGCCAGAACTAAGTCATAACAAAGTGAGTAGGTTTTGTTTGTTGGTTTTGTATGTTAGATTGCTTCTAGAAATAACAGCAGGCTTCCCAGTAATTCCAGGCAGGTGCTGCTATTTTATAATTGTGGTTTGTCCTTTCAATGACAGGAGCATGTGATGTATGGATCCCACCTTAGCCCAGTACTGTGCACTCCTCCTGATGATGAAGAGATTGGGAGGGACCACCTGGCTAGGATTGCTGGCTCTCCTGACACCTTCTTGTGGCATCCATGTGGTTTATCCAGTTTTCTGAAAAGGGAGTAATTTTTAAAATACCGGAATTTGGAAATATAAGAACATGTAGCTTTTTAAGGAACATTTACATGTTTATATATTTTTATGAATTTTAAGACTATAAATATATAAATGCAGTCTCAAATATCATTTCCTATAAAGTATAGGGCGTTTTTTTTTTGTTTGTTTGTTTTTGTTTTTTGAGACAAAGTCTCACTCTGTCACCCAGGCTGGAGTTCAGTGGCACAATCTTGGCTCACTGCAACCTCTGCCTCCCGGGTTCAAGCAATTCTTTTGCTTTAGCCTCTCAAGTATCTGGGATTACAGGCATACACCACCACGCCTGGCTAACTTTTTGTATTTTTTTTTCTTAGTAGAGACCGGGTTTTACCATGTTGCCCAGGCTGGTCTTGAACTCCTGGCCTCATGTGATCCACCTGCTTCAGCCTCCCAAAGTGTTGGCATTACAGGTGTGAGCCACCATGCCCAGCCAAATATAGGACTTTTCTATCTTCATGTTCTGCCTGTACGATCTAGGGAAATAACAATCAATTATGAAGAAATAGTTGTTTTGTATCCTTTGTTAAATTATTGTAAGTACCCTCCTGGACAGAGAGTCAAAAATAGAATTAAAATTAATTTGTTGGACATACTCTTCTTTCTTATAAAATGTAAATGAGAACAAATGGGGGTAGGTTCCAAGTTGTCACTAATGTTTTTCAAATGGTGGCAAATACTTTTTTTAAATCTAAAATAACCATGGTAAAGTTACATATCTAATTAATAAGCAAGTTAAAACTTCACCTGTTCAAAAACTTCTTTACTTTTAATTTTTGTAATATACCATATTCACTTTTGAAATGCAGGTAAACTTAGATACAGGTATCTCCCCAGCAGCTACTTTTACAGCTTCGGAATGATATCGTTAACTCACGAAATTCCCCTTTAGACTGAAACAGAAAATTCAGAAATTTCCAAGGTGTGGAAATTGTGAGGCCCTGAGTCATCTGGCTGGATTCCACCTAGTGCACCTATCTGTGAATGATTAAACGCAGAGCTGCAAAACCAGTTTCAGTTTTCTTTCTGTAACCACAGCATGGCCAGGCACTTGTCCAACAGTGTCCCATGTAGCTCTTCCCCCTAGTGTGTGACTTCATGTGCATGTCAGTTGGGAAGAGCTAAAGTCAAAGTTCACCCACATCTAGCAGAAAAGGACTTGAAGGTTTTACATGGACTGTGTGTTGGTGTATATGAGTCTACCAGGCCATCTTGTTTTGTCTTATCTTTTCAGACTGAGGATTTCTATTCCTTCAGTTTTGTTTTCTTTCTACAGATGGGCTTTTGTCTCACAGCTTTGTGAAATCTCACAAATTGCTGAGCAGAAAGTTTCCAGACAATTTAGTGGATTTTTATGAGCATTTAAAAATGAAGCTGAATGCGGTATGCCTGTAATCCCAGCACTCTGGGAGGTTAAGGCGGGTGGATCATCTGAGGTCAGGAGTTCGAGACCAACCTGGCCAACATGATGAAACCCTGTCTCTACTAAATATACAAAAAATTAGCCAGGTGTGGTGGTGTGTGCCTGTAGTCCCAGCTACTCAGGAGGCTGGGGCATGAGAATTATTTGAACCCAGGAGGCAGAGGTTGCAGTAAGCCGAGATTATGCCACTGCCCTCCAGCCTGGGCAACAGAGGGAGACGCTGTCTCAAAAAAAAGGACATGGAGGTTCTTTTTGGGCGTGCTAAAAATGTTTTAAAATTGATGGTGGTGATGGATGTACATGCTAAACATCATTGAACTGTACACTTTAAATGAGTGAATGGTATAGTATATATAATGTCAATAAAGCTGTTACCAAAAAAATCAGATGAATGGAAGGAAGAAATTGGAGAGAGGGTCTCTGTTGGATATTTATCTCAGTGAGTCATTCTGAACTTTAGACCCAATTTACCCATGCTTGTAATGGCAGTCTTTCTCAAAGGGGATTTTGGGGGGCCCCAGCCAGAGTACTGACAGATAAAGAGTGAGTCTCCCAATGCCTCTGAAGTTGTCAGGGAAGTTTCCTGGGCTCCACCATTTTTGGTTTTGCATAAAACCTGCTTTCACATGGCTCACAGGTCCCAGCTGGGATCCCAAATCATTGATTCTGGTGTTTCTTCCCCATTTCTCAAGCCACAGATCTGAGTTGAACTATCAACGATATTAAACCCCTGGAAAATAAAAAATCCTCTAGAATCAACCCCAAACAGTTGACATTTTCATTCCCAATGAGAGCTATACTCAGAAAAGAATTGTAATAACGACAAATGAAATCAGCCCTGCGCTCTCACTCTTCATATTGAGGCCCTGGGATCAGTGGCATCAGCATCACCTGGGAGTAAATACCAAAACGAGGGCCCCATCCCAGACCTACTGAATCCGAATCTGCATTTTTCACCAAGTCCTCCAACTGCATATTAACTGTCCACAGCAGCTGGGCCTATGAAGTCTGCCTTCCTGCTTATACCTTTGGATGAAATGCCTGAGTTCCTAGCATGGAATCTAACGTGGATCTCTCTGATTGTCTCGGTCTCCAATGACTTCCACCCTCTATGTCACTACATTCAGGGAAGAATTCTCAGCGTTGAATCCTGTCTACAGCATTCGACACACTTGCTTCCTTCTTGAGAACATTTTCATGTGGCTTGCAGTAGGTTACACTCTCACTGGTTTTCCCTGTCACCGGTCACTCTGTTTCATTATCATTTGTTGGTTCCTCTTTCCTGACCTTTTAACTGTGGAATGTTCTGGAACGTAATCCTTGGACCCCTTCCACCTACATTGACTCTTTGGTGATCTCTAGTTCCATGGCTTTCTACACCATCTCCATGCTAATGACCCGCCTGTCTATCTTCAGGCTTTCATCTCCCCCTCAGAATTCCAGATCCAGAAACCTAACAGTCAACTTGACAACTCTACTGGCATGTCTAGTGAGCATCTCAAACTTAACATGTTTAAAATCAACCTCCCAGTCTTCTCTCTAGTGCCTGCTTCTCCACAGAATGGCAACTCCATACTTGTGTACCTTGAGCTAAAAAACATGGAGTCATCATTAACTCTCCTCTCTGTCTTTTATATCATACTTCCAATCAGTCAGCAAATCATATTGGCTCTATTTCAAATATATATCCAGAAGCCCAGTTTAAAAATGGCCAGGAGATTTGAATAGGCACTTCACCAAAGAAGAGCAAAGAAGATACAGGAGTGGCCAATGTGCACATGAAAAGATGCTCAATGTGGTTAGTCCTTAGGGCAATGCAAATCAAACCCACCACAAGAAACCACTTCACACCCACTTGGATGGCCATAATTAGGAAAAAAAAAAAAACACAGAAAATAACAAGTGTTGGTGAGGATGTGGGGAAATAAGAATCTTTGTACATTACTGGCGGGAATGTAAAATGGTGCAGCCACTTTGGGAAACAGTTTCGCAGTTTCTTAAGAAGTTAAGCATCATAACAAACATAGGACTCAGTTAAAAATAAAAAATAAAAGAAGTTAAGCATAAATTTCCCATACATCCCTGCAATTCTACACCTTGGTGTGTACACAAGAGAAATGAACACATACATTTACACAAAGACTCATGTGAGCATCCATAGCAGCACTATTCATAGTAGCCAAAAAGTGGTAACAACCCAAATGTCCATTAACTGGTGAATGGATCAACAAGATATGGGATAGTTATTCAAAGAAATAACTATTCCATAATAAACAGGAGTGAAGTAAGGATACATGCTATAGCATGGATGAACTTTGGAAGCATTTGCTAAATGTAAGAAGCCAATCACAAAAAACCACGTATTGAATGACTCCACTTATGTGAAATGTCTGGAATACACAAATCTACAGAGATGGAGAGTGGATTTGCAGTTATCTGAGGCTGGTGGGAGAAAAGAGGAGTGACTACAGATGGGCACAAGGGACCCTACTGGGGTAATGGACATTTTCTAAAATTGGATTGTGGTAATGGCTGAATAACTCTGTAAATTTGTTTAAAAATCATTGAATTGTACACTTAAAACAAGTGAATTTTATTGTATGTAAATTATACCTCAATAACACTGTTAAAAAATATCCAGAATGTGACCACATATTATGTTCTCTGCCATTGTCTTGTTCTAAGCCAGCATCGTCCTCACCTGGCTAACTGTCACCTAGATGACCAATTGTCATACAAATATCACCTGCCAAGTGGTTTCCTGACTTCCACTCTTGCCTCCTAAGTACATTTCTAACACAAGAGCCATAGTGATACTGAAAACTATGCAAATCAGATCAGGTTACCTCTCTCTCCTCAAAACTTTCTGTTGGCTCCTGTCTCCAAGAGAAAGGCAAACTTCTTACAGTGGCCTTTAAAGCTTCACTAATCTGGCACCTTCTTGTTACCTTTCTGAGCTCCCTGCCTGCTATTAATACTTACCCCCTTGCTGGAGGCTGCATTCACTCACACTGGCTTCCTTGCTGCTCTTTGGCCATACCAGGCATATTTCTGCCACAGGGCCTTTCCACTGGCTGTTGCTTCTGCCTGGAATGTTCATACCCCAGATTTCTTTTTTTTTTTTTTTTTTTTTTTTTTTTTTAGA